>WIPJ01001466.1:848271-883262 GCA_018155075.1 Cassiopea andromeda
TCTCTTCAAGATCAATTTTCTAATTTTTCCAAAATCAATAAGAAAATGTTAGAGTGGGAGTGAGAGAATTATAGCAAGATTTTGAACTGAGTGTGGTAGCCAAATTGTGCTGTAATTGTAGTTTGTGGCACCCAAAATCCCCCAGTCTACAATGGCTGGCACCACACCTTGAAGCCAGTAAGTATACAACCTAGCTGTAGCCACAAAACTGAGGGGAGCAAAGAGGCAGTGCCTCCAAGTCTACCATCACTTGTCAATGCTGCCCCTGCGTCTCCACAAACTAGATGTTTTTGTCATTTCCTCTCAATATCTCATTGTCTTCTGTATTTTCTCCCCACTGGCAAAATTGGCAGTCTAACTTTTAGCATTTCCCCCAAAGAAGCAGAACCAGCTTCATGATTGCCTAGCTGTATTTAGCTGACAGGAAATTATGCCTCAGTGAAGTTCAAATAATTGTTTACCTATTGGCATGAGATAATAACAAAGATTTTTAATGAATAGAGACGTGTTGTATTTGTGAAGCACAAATAGAAGCTCTTTGTATGGAGCCTTGTCATTGATTATAATCAAGTGTATGCTAAGTTTTTGCAGGGGGGGGGTTCAGAACGAAATGTTGAAGACCACGCCATTTTGGAATCATGCAAAATAGCTCTAATTCATTCCTTGGTATTTCAATGAACACTTATTGAAATGAGTTTGCACACCTAGAGCACAGTTTGCACATCTAGAGTGCAATAATTTAACATTAAAGGAAGGAGCCCCCCAAAATTTTCGATAAATTTAACAAGGAGGGATGAGCCCCCAGCAAAGATGCCAGAGTGTGTTATTGAGTGAAGGGACTGCAGAAAAGTGGCAAGCTCCTATAGGGTGTGGCTGTAGAAATCAGGGGCGGGGCCCCATAAAAGCTCTGCAAGTATGCCTTTAGACTAGAAGAAAACCCCATTTTAGTTTCAAAGTACCTCTTATCTTAGATAGTAAATGTCAATTGCATGTATCTTACATAAGATAGTTCAATACACTAGCAAAGAGGTAGGAGGGGGTTACAGCCCCCTCAGCTCCGGCGTACCTGCCTAAGACTACATTCCTGATCAGTGAACTTCTGCTAAATCACAGCCCCCAAGTTCCAAATGTGGAAGTGAAAGCACCTGTGGTTCCTATTTGGATATTGATCTCTGATCTGTCAAAGATGGCAGCTAGGGTATCAAAGCAGTTAGGCGTGCCGAATGTAGAATATTGATCATCCTGTGGCCATATCACGTGATAGACTTATAATTATGAAAGCATGAATTGTTTAGTCAGTGAGATGTTGAACGTTACACACTTGGACGTAGGAGGACATTCAATTAAAGGGGGCTGTAAACGTTCCGTAAGCTTTCTGCCCAAATTTCCTATCGCTCTTTCAGAAAAATTGCCTGAATCAAACAGATTTCTGCCCAACTTGGGGGGCTATAGCCCCCTACCTCACCGTCTCCTACGCTTATGGTTACATATACACGCACACACACACCTTTTTTATTGAGAGCATTATCAGACATCACAGTATATGATTTTCTTTCTTTGAGTTTGTTTCCTACACAATGAATATAGAATTAGAGACTTTCTGGGTACAATATATCATTACCATTATTTCTAATAGAACACCAGAAGCAAATAAGGGCAAGGGGGCAGCTTTCTCCTATAGGGTACCAAGCCACGCCCTTTTTAATGACCACGAAATTTGCTTGCCATAACAAAGGGGCAAATTTGGGGGTGCGGGGGATGTCACACCTCCAATAATTTCAAAACCCGGTCCAGTTCTGGCTCCGCAAATGAATCTCTGGCCCCGTTCACACCAGACCGAAACAGCACGGAACGAAAAGGAACAGACCAAATTGGTCCAATAAACAAAAGAATTTTAGTAGGTGTTCACATTAAAAGGATTAGCAGCGTTGAATTCCATGTCCCGTTCACACTTGAACAAAACAGAACGGAACCTTACGCTTCGATGTGGTACGGAACAGAATGGAGCGCTTTGAGGTGGGTAACATTGTTTGGAATGCTCTTTCCAACACCAAACTATAAAAATTGTAGATATTACAAATAAGAGCAAGGAAGCTAATAGAAAATGTCAAATACAAAGATGGGTGGAACTGTAATTGGCTGGATGTAAAGTCTTTAATCTCCTTCGATCAAGGAGTCATGACTTATAAAATTCTACATGGTCTGTGCTCTAACAATCTTCGTCATAAATTTGTTGAAAGATCCATGGTATGGAACGAGAAATCGTAGAGATTTGCAAATTCCCAAAATTAGGCTAGAATATACAAAGAGAAGTTTTTACTTCTCGGGTGTCAAAACTGGAATGATATTCCTGCCAGCATCCGAGAACAAGAGTCGCTCGCTCGTTTCAAAAAGAGATTTAGAAAGTACCTTCAGAACCTGCAAGGCCCAAACACGAGCCCTTGGTAGAACAGCAATTTTATTCTCTTCATAGTCTTATTTTTGCTTTTAAATCTTGCTGAAAGGATGCCCGTGTTAAAGTATTAATTGAAAAGAAAAACTGAAAAAGGGCTTATCCTGTCCGCTCCCAACCAGCCCCACTGTGTTTTAACCAAGATCTTTCGCTTCACCATCATTGCCAACATGACACAAGGGGATCAACTTTGCTATTTATGTTGTCTCTCAGTATACGTAGGAAAAAAGGACTATTTTGGGACATACTATCTATTGGCACAAATATGTAACATGCAAATGCTCAAGGTTCTTAAGCCTGGTTTCCATGTAGCTGTAAGATACCATAAGGTGCTGGTGCCACTTGCCTGTACCTTGGGTACCGGATTTAGAATTACATGGAAACCACTTTTCAAAGTGCCTGTACCGCTGGTTGCGGTAGCCTCAGCCACCTCAAATTATATGGAAACCACTTCAGCAAGTGGCGCCGGCAGCCGTAGCCGTGATAATCGAGGTGCCGCAAACAGCCTGAACAGTTGAATTACACGTTTTTTTTTATAAGAAAAAAGTTTATAAGAAAATGAGGCTCAAATCGTCAAAATCTTAAGAAAATCGTAAGAAAATCACGAGGCTCGGTTTCCAAAATTAAGTGTTTTTATAGGCCAAAAATCGGAAATTTCGTCGTTATTGCATTCAAAATGTTAAGGATGGAATTCAAATTCAAGTATACTATAGTATTAACGAAAGTGTAAACCACTCTAGCCAGTTTATGTCAGCAAAAGTTAAGAAAAATTTAAGAAAATCTGAGGCTCAATTTCGGAAATAGTTAAGAAAATTGAGGCTCAGGCAAAATAATGATTTTCTTATAAAAAAAAAACGTGTATTTCAACTTTTCTTGATCCTTACGGCATGGTGCCGGCTGCCGCAGCCTCAGAAAATTACATGGAAACGCTCTGCTTGCCGGTAGCTATGCAGGTATCTATGCAGAGTTGAGTTAGCTATTGTTCTCGTTTGTTATTGTGAACCAATCAAGTGCGAACCTTGTAAGCCTTACAAGGCAAGTTAGTGCAAACATTGCAAACCCATGTCAAAATCTTGCTGGGGTTCCCTCCCCCTCCCCCCTAACATTGTATCATCAAATTTGGACGAATTAGAACATTGATTCTTGTGAAAAGTGGGAGGGATATTTCCCCCACAGTTACCTACTCGTAGCACCGCCACTATACGATATTCTCGAAAAAACTGCACTTAAATGATCTTGTATTTACTCCATTATCTCTGGAGCATTGCTCTGGAGGAATCTGCTTGATTATGAGGTTCCAAGATTTATTGAACTGTATTGTGGGTGGAACAGTGGGGTGGAAGACAGGTACTGCTAATCAACAAAATGGCGCCAAATCTCTCATTGTTGGACAACAGCGTATTTCGAGATTTTGCATTCTTTTCTGCAATATTGGGCATGAAATGCCTAGTTATGAGTTTGCTTACATCAATGATGCGACTTAGTGCAAAGGTAGGTTGTGCTGAAAGACCTAGTACATAACAGTATTGGAACATTCTGCATGAACTCCATCCTAGCAAATTGTTCTGTTAAGCTGTCTGTCGGCCTGGTAAAGGCATGCTTCCTGTATATTATGTTGAATATTGAAGAGAAGCTAGGTTGCAAATCACAATTACTGTCTTTATTATCTCGATGAAACTCGAGGAGAATAGGACAACTGATAAGGTTTCAGGCCAGTGGTTTTCAGCCTTGGAGGTACTGATTCGATGCATGCATGTATGGAACTTGTGTGGACATAAGTTCCATATATGCATACAATGCATACATTGAGTCTTTTGTAGCTGGTAAAATGCAATCTGCTATTTTCTTCAAGTTCAAACATATATACTGTTTACATAGTATGTGAATATATGGCCCATTCCATGTCATGTGTGTTGCAATAATGGCTGTCTATTTTTCCTTTGAAAATAGTGTAAATTACCACTATAAATTTAGCAAAATGCCCCACCAGATTTTGTTCCGAATCCTTCCAACTTTCTGTATTACAATTTTGGCATTTGTCACAACAGTTGTTCTGCAGGAGTGTGTTAACAAAGCATTACGTGTGTCATAATGAAAAGAAATGACAATTGTGGTCATTTCAGTGACATCAAGCTAAGTATTGCTACTCACAAGTTGAAGAAAAAGGCAATAAATTATTTGCTTCTGGAATAAGGGCAGTTTAGAAGACATAAGTGCAAAAAAGCAGAGTCATATGTGTCACATTGTTTGTCATGTGTGTCATGATTCACTTTTCTTATACAAAATCACTTTTTCTGTGTCCCAGAAAAGATGAAAGCCAAGTATAGAGGCATAGTAGCCATTAATCTCTGCAATTTAAGATGCAAAGGAACCAATAAGAATGGGTTTTAGCTCATATTTATAAATTTGAAAATTGACCTCCAGTTTCTTACATGGAATGAACTGTGCCATGCACAATTTCCACACAAAACCAGTGTGTTCAAATATCAAACCATCAAAACATGAATTTCACACAAAAACAGAAACGTATGAATCACATGATTGAAGTGAACCAATCCGATGAACCCGAAAAACTAACTCACTGAACACCTGGGGTTTGACTGAACAAAGTTTAACAACCACTGCCATAGGCAGACTCCAGTAAGAGCAGTTTGTGGCAATGATGCTGTGATCAAATTCTAGCCAGGTTCTTATTTGGTATTAGCATCTGTCAATATACAACCATCAAAGTAAATATTTTCTTCACATTTTAGGTGTATACTTCTCCTGAAGACTATGTTGTATTTGGAAAACCTGACAAGCCAAACCCAAAAGCTGAGGCTGAAATAGAAAGAATAAGAAAGTAAGTAGTTTTGAACCTTCACATTATATTGTGATATGCACGGTACAATAGAATCATTATTAACTCTAATGCAAAGTGGACTTAATTTCAGCCTGCTGCAGAAGAACTCAACAACAGTGGCAGACACTTTGATACTTTTTTTGGTGGGGAGAGGGATGCCAAACCATAATAACAGCTAAGGTGTATGCTGTATTAATGAATCTTCATCATTTTTTGTGAGTCTGAAATCATTGGGAGGCAACTCCACTTGCCCCCTAATGTCTGCAGGATGGCCAACAAACCCTGAAAAACCCTGGATTTTCTTTTCCCCTGGAAAACCCTGAAATTACAACATACCCCTGAAAAATTATGCTCTGAAGCAGATTTTCTGCCTGTCAATTTTTGGTCTTGCAGTACAGTTGCATTTTTGTTCTTGTAATGCAGGGGAGGAAGATCTATGTTCTTGTAATGCAGAGGAGGGAAAAACAACATGTCATTTGTCATGTGGCGGCAGCCTCTTTTTCCAACAACGGAGACAACATTTCAAGTAAAATGCAGAATGAAAGGTGGATGGGTACAGGCAGATCTATAAACATAGTCAAAAATACCCCCGAAAACCCTAGAAATTTGGCAGAAAATCCCCTGGAAAACCCTGGAAAAGAATTTCATTTCACTGTTGGCCACCCTGGTCTGCCACTGTTGGCCAACAGCACAGACTTTGCACAGGGAGGGGATGCTTAATGAATCTGCAGTGCCCTTTAGAATGCCACTACTTTGTAAGATACCAAATAAATTTATGGAATTTTTAATGGAAAAGTAAGACTCCAATTGAGTTATGTGCAAACCCTTATTATTGAGCTTTAAGGCTAGCAAAGCACCACTCATCAAATATTTGCGTCTGTTGTTGGCACCAGAATGAAACCAGAAAGAGACATCAGAATGATCTGATCTATGTCAGAAAGACCATACTATTATGAGAATGATAATGATTGCTGACTTCCTCTTGTGAAGTTGAGCAGCTGCCAACATTGTATTTGCTTGCTACTAGAAGCTACATCAAATAAGCTACTTCTTTGCTTGGTTAGGCATAACTACTGGGCGTTGTTTCTCTAGGCACTGTTAAGGCTAGTTTCCTTACAATCGTAAGCATGTTTCAATATAATCGGAAGGTGCCTGCGATGCATTACTGATGCATCACGGATGAGTGTTTCCATAAGAAAATCGGCAACCGAGGGCTTGTAACCAAGGATATATATTTTAAGAAGGGTGTGTTTAAACATTACGTAAATGTATTGTGGTTGATGTTATCTGATAGGGGATGATTCATGTCACGTGGAATAAAAAACAATAGGTCTTTGCCAATGCATTGCCAATGAGTGTTTCCATATACTTTAAAGCCATCTGCGATACCGGGAAGCATCGTATTAATTGGGATAGTAGAGCATGGTTCCACTTTCCGATGCTGTTGTGATGTCCTGATGCATCACAGCCGTCAGAACAAGAGTGTTTCCAGTAAAAAGCATCTGCCTGGGAACCATCGCCAATGCATCGCAGGCACCTTCCGATTATATGGAAGCATGCTTAAAATTATATGGAAACCAGCCCTTAGGTGAATCTTTTGTTATTGTCTTTTAGATGTTTATTGAGAAAGGAAGTGGTAGAGTCCTATAGACTTTATATGTAGGCAAGCTGCCTGATGGAGAGACAACTTATGTTGGGTCATTACTAGATTAAGTAGCATAACTATCCCTTTCTCTGCTGCTTTTGCTTTCTCTGAGTTACAACCAGGTCCCAAATCACTGCTTTGTTTACTATGCAAACGTATCATAGACTACCTCAAACCATAGACCTTCCATGCAGTAAATAGGTGGTCTTCCATTACACTTCTTGCTTATTGCCTGTTGAGTATAAAGCTGTAATGCAGTAGAATGGTTTTTTTTACTTTATATTAAGTATCATGACAAACTAGTTTGAAGCTGCATGAATTGTTCCATTTTGTTACAGTGCCCACCGGAATGATATGGAAAATGTTTATCCATTCTTCTTCCTTGGTTTCATTTACTGTTTCTGCAACCCAGATGCAGTTACAGCTTTGTGGCTGTTCAGGATTTTCACTGCTGCTCGAATCTGCCACACCATAGTGTATTTGAATAAGGTGCGCCAGCCTTTTAGAGGAATCTGCTATGCTGTTGGCCAAGTTGTGAATTTCACTTTGTGTGGATTAATTCTGAAAGAAACTGTGAAGTTTTGAACACAGCTCTTTTTGGATGTAGAGCACAACTGATTGACATTTTATTTTCCACATTGGGGAATTCTTTATTTGTCCAATTCACTGTAACTATGAGCACTTAAGTCACCTTTTCATATACAATATTTTTGATCATTTTATTTTTTAAACATTTTTTTTTGTGACAACTGATTTTACTATACCAATATAATTTTGAGTTGAATTCCAAAGGCTACATTTTCATTTCATGTGACTTCCTATTGGTTAAATGTTTTTCTAAATTCTCTTTTGTTGACCAAATACACATGCTGCCTGATTGTCATGCTTTGAAATACATTTTCTTCATCTTGCATAGAAATACGAATTACCCCTTGATGTCCTAATTGCATAAAGTTTTGCTCAGAAACTACTGTAAGATTTTTAACAATGCTGTACTTAAGTGGCTTCTTGGATAGCCTAAGTATCTACTGAGAAATGCTATCTCATATACTTCTTGTAGCATGATCTCTGTAAATTTTTATCAAAGGTGAGAGCTAATGAGTTCTTGGCTTTCATAAAATCATTTTCATCCTTGTGTAATAAGAGGTTCTAACATACACTTTACTTTCTTCAAATCATTACCTGCATTATCTACTGGCAAATTATTTTATTTGCTCCTTCATATTGTCATGAATTGAAGTTTCCCACTAATCCTAGTCTGCATATGGTGGCTGTTTAGCAAATAAATAGAAACCAGCTACATACAGATAACTACATGATCACTTCATTGACTTCTTTGAGCATCTCCACAAGAACTTTGCTGTGCCTTTTTTTACAGAGAGGCTACATGCTTTTTTATAAGAAAATAGTTTATAAGAAGGTAGTATTCAGATGCTCACACATTGAAGAAAGTTCAGTACTGGATTTCTGAGACTCAAGAAAGAAAGTTGTTTAGTGTCTATGTATTAAAAAGTTGATTTACCTGTGTACAAAATATCATGTATGTGATGTTGGCTACCCTCTAGCACTTTAACTTCTGTAATTTACTAAAATTTATCATCATTTCAAGTGTACATGGAGCGTTTTCATTTTCCATTGATGTGCATGTGCAAAACATTGGAACTCATAAGTTTTTGCTGCGAAAGTCTTAAGAAAGTTTTGATACATGAAGTGTGAAAAAGTTAAGTTTCAGTACTGGGCCAAAAAAACTTTTTAATAAAAACAAGCTCATATCAACATGCTCTTTGAGATTAACACAGCAATATTCACCAGGTACTATAAAATCAAATCAGTATATGGTGAGGCACAGCATAATAAAAGAGAAGCTTGAACTATACTTTCTTTATGACAATTACACATAAACATAAGATTTTCAATCTTTATAATCTAATCAAAGCTAAAAATATAAATCTCATATATATATATATATATATATATATATATATATATATATATATATATATATATATATATATATATATATATATATATATATATATATATATATATATATATAGTACAGATGAATTCATTTTATATTAACAGATTATTACATTAGATTACATAATTATAAATTTTCATTTTTGCTAATAAACAGGCTACCAAGAGCCTATGTAAGGCTTGGGGACAAATGGAAATATGGGGTGTTGCCGACGATTTTATGATGCAACTACAAACTCTAACAACAGAAGCTGGAGCCCCAAGATAAAAAGCTACCAATCTTTCCAACTAGTAGCAGTTTGGCTAGGAAATGTTAATTATAATCAAAATCAAAACATTTACAGCATAGATGAAACTTTACAACTCTTGGGGGTCCTCTCAAGCTTGGGTCCAAGGGAAAACCATCTTTCCAGTCCCATCTTGGTGCAAAGGCACATAGCATTGCACAATTTAGTCTCCCAGTCAGATAGATTTTTCCAAAGATTTAAGACTTTCATCAGGGACAGCAATTCTTGCACTTGGGGCTGCTAGAAAGATTACCTCCCTCCTCTCTGCCAATGGGGGGCAAGATGTGCCAATGGGAGGCAAGATATGCCTTTGGTAGTGAAGTAGCCCATTTTCACCATTTCTACATATGGCAAAAATCTTGTTTCCATGTGGATAAATTTTGCCGCCTTGCTCTTTTCTTGTGCAGGCACCACTTATAAAGAAGATGTTGTTGCAGATGAGCCCATATTGCCACTAGCAAAACCCAGGTCCATAAAATGGCAAAACTGTCCTTTGCTGCAAGTACTTTATGCTAAACTATCCTTGTTTTGTTGAAGCAAAATAATGCTATATTTTTGAAGAGAGCCCATCCTGCCTTCAATTTGGGGGAGCAAAAGTGCCCCTTTTTTGAGATGCAATAGCTTGACTATCTATATCAGCATTTCTTAACTATTGGGAGCATATTGCAATGCTGTTGAGGCATGTATGATACTGGAGAACAGGTAAACTTGAATAATTTTTATAGGTATTGATCTTATTTATAGCAAGTGGGGCAAAAGATGTTTTCTTTTGCCATGAGGGGGGCTTTACTAAAAATAATGGAGAAGCATTGATCTATAAGATTTGAAGAAATATAGCTCCTACTAAGGGATGGGATGAGATGGCACAAAGAGGTGTTTTGGGACTCCTCAGTTTCCGCTGCTCACATTGCCTGCCTATGGTTGTTAGTGCCCTTTTGTTCTGTTGGCGCCCCAGATACCACCTGAGAGTAGCACAGACAAATTCCCTCTGAATCATTCTATCTCCAACCTCCCATACTAGCTATTTAGTTACAATAACTACAGTCCTCCTTACGGTTCTTTTTTAATGCGGTTGAGGTAGTTGCATTGCTCTGGCCAGAACTTCATTACTCTCTGAGCGAATAGCCAAAATAAAAATCATGCATTGATCGGAAACAACGGGCAATATATGCACTTTCATTCTCCTGGACCTTAATAGGGCATTAAGCAATATTATCAGACGAGCTGGAAATAAGAACAAGATTTTAAAGATGAGGTGCTGACAAATACAAAATTTTTCCCCATTATGATTAGGTAACAGAGATAAATATACCTGGCAAGAGTAATGCATGTTGGTTTTTTTGTTGAGTTGGTTAATAAACCATACTGGAATACGTTACTGTCTTCCGCAATAGGTTTATGCAACACCCTGAGTAAATTTACACACAAAACTTTCCGCACAAGTCAATGGCAATATTTGTTCATTTAAACATCATCGTTTGCGCAGCTATCCACAGGGCACAGAAATCCCAAATAATTTTCGCACGCGGAAGAAATCCTTTCCGCACCAGTTATGGCACGGAAAGGGTCTAGATTCCAGACTGGTTAGTAAATAAATGGATGAAATGAAATGTTAAATACAAGTAAAGAGTAAAGCTGTGTCCGGCTTGTATGGCTGATAATTCTAGGCGCTATCTACTCTTGGACCAAAGGCTCGCTTGCTTCTACCTTTGGTTCCTCTTCACCAAAATATGGCGAACTCCTACTCCATTCTTGTTCATACCCTTTCGCCAGAGCTAAGAACACTAATCCTCCAAATGTGGCGATACCAGCAGATATAAAGAATACTTTCTGCCATTGTTCTCTGGTTGGCTAGGAAGAGATGAATTGAAATTGTTAAAGTTAACGTGTTACAGTCCGGGAAGTGTTGAAGTAGGAAGTGTGTAGGTGCCACACTCCACTTTTGCAGATGCCGTCGGTACTGTTATGGCTTGTACGTAAAAGTTATGACTACGGCCTGTCATTAACTCCTTGAACAATTGACGAATTGAATTCCCATGAAATGATTAAATATCTTCCTTCAAAATTTTCGGCAAATTACACACCTAAAACTTCACTTAATGGTTTAATATATTCACTTTTATCATTAATACTGAGCTTTCTATCACAATCTGTCTAATCAAACGATAGACAAGCCGTTTCACATGGGGAGAAAGAGTCTCACCTCATTTTCTGTTAGAATGCCAACAACTGTTGGCCCCAAAAATCCAGGCACAGTGGCAAAAGTGTTTGTTATCCCTTGTAAAATTCCTGCGTATGCGGGAGATACATCGAGATGGTTGATCAGAAATCCAGCAAAATTCAAGCCAAGGAACCCAATAGCGGTCGTGACCAGGATTACAGCTGCCAAGACCTGGGAGCAGCCCATGTAACTTGTTAGGACTACTAGGCCAGCAGGAATGAAGAGACCTGGAGTGAAAAGAAGATGATTAGGCCTAGTTTTCATGTGAAGATTAAATTGCTTATGCCTCAAATATCTATTCGGGATTTTTAGAAACACCACTCGAATATTGATAATCGTGGAACTGAATGCAACAATTTTCTATGAGCTTTTGCATGATGCGATATTCCTGTGATAATTTATATTCTATGAGTGGAAACTCCTGACGAAAGGTGCAGCTCAATCGCACAGAATGGGTTTGGAATAGCCCTACCTTCAAAAGACGTGAAGGCCCTAAAATTATAGTATCCCTCCAGGCGCACAACCAGGAATTCTCTAGGGCAGGGGTCCAATCCATGAAAAATGACACACAAAAACCTTTTACAGAAGACACGTCCTTCGAATACTGCTTTGCAGATACTATAATATTTGATATTGAATATTTGGAGGATGTACTGTGGGAAGCTTACTGATATAGTCGCAGCAGAAAAAGGGAAAGGGGTAAGGCGGAGGCGAAGCCACGGGAAATTTTTGAACACTGCCTTTCCTATGTTAGGGAAAAGCCCTTTTTGATTAGAGAGGACACTACAAAAGGGTACTTTTTTCTTTTGCCGAAAGGGGCAGGGGTCTAGACGCCCAGAATCCGTCCCCTAGCTGTGCGCCTACCTTCTGAGCTCCATGGCTCAAGAAGAATACAAAACTACCTACCAAGGGGTGTGGTTCATGCAAAGGCCTGAGTTTATAGGTGTTTTCAATATCATGTGAAACAAGAGAAGCAAGCAGGAAAAGGCCCATAAACTTTTTTGCAATTATCACTATTCATAGTGACAGAAACAGAACTTCATACAAAGCAAGGGTTAAGCAACATCCACAAGCTAGCAGATAAAGTCTATGTTTGCTTTTCCAGCCATAGATTGTAGCTTGTTTCTTGGGAATATTTCATAAAGACTAGCCACAAACAAATGCCTATGATATTCAAGGTGAAGTGTTGCAATTGTTTACCTCAAATTAAAAGAAGCATTCACTATATACTGTCAATTCTCATAGATTCAAAAACTTTGCATGCACCGTGCTTGCAAATACGTTATGTCTTTCCTACGAACAAGGAACTTGAGGTGTAATTACAAGTTAGTAAAACGTATAACCGTCGGGGAAAGCCCTTGAAAGCTACAATCTCTGCCAGAAGTCCTTGGAACACAAATCAATTAATGCATAATTTCCGATAAAAATGATTTTCTTATCCATGTCGAACGATTGAAATCCCCTCCCCCTAAAAGCAATGTTGAATTAAGTGTTTATTTGTCAGAGAAGGGTCTGCAAGCATAGCGGCTTTTCTGTACCCGTCAACACTGTATATAACAACATTGTTTTGAGGGGGAGAAGTGGATACTACTAAATGAGCAGCAGAAATAATGCAAGTGTACCAAGACTTTTGGCAGAGACTGTAGCTATTTTTGGAAGTTCCCTTCCTTAAACATAATATTAACTTGTAAAGTAAAGGTAGTCCCGTATACTTTCGTAGGGGAGTGCCTGTTAGAGAGGACACTTATGCTGAGCCATCGGCATGTGAGGTAGGGTGGCCAGTTCCTTTCCTCGCAGCCTTTACCTCCCCAGTGTTCCCACTGGATACCCATTTGCTGCTTGGTGAACAGTGAGCGAGCATTCAGTCAGTGCATCGAGCCGGGCTCGAACCGTAGACCTTCCGCATGGGAGGCATGCACTCTAACCACTATGCTACCTCGCTCATAGTAGCTTGTAGAACATCAAATATTCTAAATCTATCTCCTTATTATGGAACTTCAGATTAGCAGGCCACATTAAGTTCCTCTGTTAAATTTACACTATCGACCGTCTTGTAAGAAAATTAAAGTAAAAAAAAGAGACTTACCAACACCAGTCATTAACTTGCGTACTTTTCCAGTACCAAGTATTCCTCTATATCGCAAAAAGTCTGCAAACTGCCCAGCCATCAGCGAAATAATAAAAGCCACTAAGTACGGCATTGCAGAGAGCAGGCCATTCTGGAAATTGAAAGATGATAAATAAATACGTTACACAAAACATTAATTGAATGGAAAGGGAAGCGAAATGTGATGGATGTAACATACATGGCAATACTTTGTTCTTCACAAAAAAATGGAGATAGGAACGTGAAGGTCAGCTTTGACTGCGTCATAGGGCTAGAAATAGTGTAGATTAAATCTCTCTTCCTCAAAGCTCCGTTCTATATGTTAATGATGAACGAACATTGAGCAGGAGCAGCGCCAGCCAACACTGGAGGAATTTTTGGTGCCACTCCCTAACATTATGATGCAATTTGGCTGCCACACCCAATTCAAAATCTTGCTAGAGGTCGAATTACAAAACTGATCTTAGTGAGAAATGGGGGGGGGGACCAATTCCCCCGTGGCGCCGCCACTATTAGTGAGGTACTGCAGGGCAATGTATTAGCACCTTGTCATTTCACGAGATCAGAGACAAAGTTGTTTAGGATATCCCACAATATCAGGGGAGCACATTAGGGCATTTTGGAGGTATCGTAATCCCAAAGACCTATCAATCAGTTCTAGGAGTCAATACTGTTTTAGACAAATGCTGTTCCATGAAAACTTGTCGCATAGAATCGAAAAAACCGAAAGTCAGATCTCAAACATTAGAAGAAACATTACAACAAGTCGATAAGTGGAGGGATCTGAATATGTGGAGTGGGGGTGGAGTAAATGCTTTGAAATCTAAGATATTACTGCTATGAAGCACTCTTCATTCATAAATCAGGCATCTATGACTGTCAGAATGTATGATGCACAAAAACATTGCTAAATGACAGGAAGATTTGCTCAAAATAGCTGTTTTTAACATATTTTGAAAACACAAAAATTTAATTAAAGGATATGTGGGGGTGCTAATGAGGGCGAGGGGTTGGAAATATTTCAAAAGTTACTTAGCGAGGGGCAGCAACCAAGGCACTTAAGAGTAAATTCTTAGCATCTTTTCATACCTCTTGTATTGGGAAATTGAGAACCTCCTTGAAGTAAAGAGGCAGGCATGTAAGAAATGTATAGAATGTCCAGTTGTGACAGGTGTGTGCCACAACAATTGACCAGACTGGTAATGAAGTAAATATACTTTTCCATGGTGTAGGAGTTGTTCTCTGAAAAAAATGGTACAATAATAACCATACAAAGGAAAATTTCAGGCAACAAATTAATCCTTTCCTTTTTGTGTAAGAGGGCATCCCTCAAATATTGCCCCACCAGTCAAGGTCATAGCTGCCGTATTTTGATTAGGGGGTGTCAGAGGTTTTGCCCTGAAATACTGGATCAAAGTCAAGTCAAAGTCCTTCCCACGCTAATGGAGCATTGGGCAGTGCCTATCTCTGTTTCAAGTAGCCCTAGGTCACACGTCTGAGAATGAAGTGAAAGCTTCAGCGGGGGGCTGGTCCAATGGTAGCTCCGCGTGTTTAACTTTCCCATTCTAATCTCATACATTGAGCACCAGTCAAGAAGGCAGTAGGTACCATTTCTGAAGTCTTTGGTAAGACTCAGTCAGGGCTCGAACGTGCAACCTTCCGGTTGTGACGAACATGCTTTAACCTAGGAGTGTCAAACTCATTTAGGCCCGGGGGCCACAGGCATGCTATGAATGTATGCAGGCCCAGAAGGTTGATAGGTCCCAAGAGGGTGCATTGGCTAGGTAATAGGGACTTGAAATAGGATTAATCTTTAGATGTTCTATCACTCCACTGTCCCCATACTTATGCAATGCCCACTTCATGTGGTAAAGGGAATATGCATTGAGCAGGGGCATAGGAAGCATTGAAAAGGGGGGAGGAGATGCATTCTGAAAAGAAATTTTAAGGTAATTCTGTGAGCTGCAATGGGGCACTTTGCCAACAGTTCTGAAAAGTAGGGGATACATGACCCCTTTGCCCCCAGTTCCTTCATCTATGGTAATTGATGTTACCAAAAACATGGTTTCAGGTCTAGAGATGCAAGAGGCAGATATAGGATCTTGGATAAAAATAAAGGTGCAAGGCAAAGAAAATAACAAAATGTTGTCCAACTCAGATATCTATGTACCTGGGATGAATTTCCACCACGATGCTTCAATATGTAGGAAAGTTCAGTAGTTGAAATCCATTTGTGTGTTTCTGGTGTACTTGAAACTATCCAAACCCACAACAAGAACCAGATCACTCCCAAACCACCTGAGAATTGCAGAGATCATAGGATAACTCAAACCTTATCTAAAGTATTTGCTAATTCTATGGAATAGCCAGTGATGATTTATCTTCTATCTATAATCTTTCATGCATTGCCTTGTTCTGTGGTTTTAGACTACCATTTTTTTTCAGATTATGGATTAAACATATGAGAATCTATACTCTGAACTTTTCTACTATGGTAAGTTTAAAATACAAGCAAGCTCAGTGATGTCTAAATTTGAATGAGACACGACTTGTTCTACTACTGAAAGGGAAAAAGAAATGGGATGATGAATTGGCAAATCTTACCAAATGTATAGAAAACTAATGGCCATCCTCCAAGGAAATCAGAATTGCATAAGACACCAGAAATAGGATATGCTATAAGTGTACCAAGAGATGACCCTACAAAAAATAGCCACTCCCTAATTACTAAAACAGAATGTATGGTATAACTTTCTTTCAAGGTCCTTGATTCTGAGAAAAGATCAAGACAGCATAACATATGGAAATAATATTTTATGGTGAAAATGCTGCCACTCTACTCTGTGATATGAAAAACAAACTTCAAAATCTGTAGTTTTTTAATACATCAAAGACATACCAGATGCCTTAGCTATGCCTAAAACATCTTCACAAATCAACCAATATATACTGAGAAAATATGTATAGGAATAAAACACTGTCAATAAATATTCTCATAGCCTACCTGAGTAGATCAATGTGGCCAATTTGCTTCTTTCATAAATAGGTGACCATTTGCCCAATATTGCATGGGCTGCTGGAAAAGTAACTCCCTTTTGGAAGGGATGAAAATATACAATGAAAAAAGCTCTGTTACTGAGAAAAATACCCTGACTACCTTACAATAAATTATACAAGTCACTTTGCCACAGGGTTTGTGCAGAATTTTGACATGCAAACTCAAGGGGTTTTCATGGACTATTCAATGACTAAGAACAATTTTCAAGGACCATAAACTGCATATATGAATACACAGGAAGCACAAAATACATAAAACCAGATATTTCTTGGCATATCATAAGTTTTCTTGTATGATTGTCCTTTGCATGTTTCTTTAAATTTCTATTGTGTTGTTTATTGATGTGAACAAATTCCACAGTAAGCATTCACAAATTTCAAGGAGTTTGATAAATTCTCATCTTCAAGGAGTTTCAAGTGACCTTGAAATTTCAAGTTCCAGCACTTTTCAAGAAATTCACAGACCTGCACAAGCCCTGTTGCCAGCAATGCAATCAATTTCTCCAATATATTGACAATAGCTTTGCTTCAATTAAAGCATCTCACATTATTCTCAAGTTTGAATAAAGTTAAGCAAAAATTTACTAGGCTTCAGAATGTACTTAAAGAAACTCAATGGCAGTTGCTACAAACCCTGGCCCCACCTAGTCACAAACATGCTTCTACAGTGCATTTTGTGACTCCTGATATATTTGATGTGGTTGTGGCTAATTTTCTCAAAACCAATACTAAAGCATTATGAAATATTTAAATGTTGAGTCATGTTGAAATATAGCCAATTAGTCATTTAAAAAATGGTTATCATTTAAAAACAGGCATGATTAGTATTGGCATGACAACAAAAAATGACACAAATAATACATTTACCTCCCCAATACCTTCTACAATTCTGACTGCAACAAGTAAATATACACTTTGTCTTGCAGCAAAAGGTGTAATTATTGTAAGGAGAGATGTTATGAGAATACCGATACCAAAGACCCATTTACCACCAAGGTATGTTGCCAACCATCCTCCAGGAAGTTGTGTGAATATGTAGCCATAGAAAAAGGAGCCAAGAATAGTGCCTTCAAATCCAAATATAATGGAAGGTAGTTGTGCCAATTGCTGGCTCCTTTAAACATTTATATGGTAACACAAGTGGTTCAAAATAAATAGAGAAGTAAGTTTATTTTACAATGAAAATAATGTCTTTACTGATGTTAATTATAGAAGTCCTTTCCACTGTAAATTCTGTTTGTCTATTTAACATCAATTCCACCCCCTCCCACAATCCAACTCTCAGGTATCTATGGCACAGTTAGTTATAATATAAAGGCCTTCCACTTTGGGTATAGATGTACAACAAAAGCTTACAGATAATGGTTATAGTACACGTGATCATGATGATGTCAATAATATAAATTATACACAAGACTGCAGGAAAAACAAAGCCACTTTACCTTGGATGTTCTCATCCCATCTGAATTCACCAATCTTAAAAATGTGATAACATGTAGTAGTCCGGGGCATAGGAAGCATTCAAAAAATGGGGGGGGGGTGCATGCATTCAGGTGCACCTTTACAAGCAAATAAAGGCAACTACACAACCTGAAAAGGGACACTCTATATACAAATTTGTGAGAAGTGGGGATTGTCCCCTGTCATGGATTCTGGCCAAAATTGTTCTAGAAAAACAATATCTCACCATTTGAGCTGATAACAAAAGGCACACTTGACATACAAGCAAGTACCTGCAGGGAGCACAGGAGGCAATGCCTCCAAATGACAAATTTTGCATGGCTTTGCACCCAAACAGCATTATTAACCTGGAGATTTACATAACAAAAAGAGGTGCTTGCCCCTCCAAAGTAATTATATGATTGTACAGGCAAGTTTTGCCCTCCCCAATAAATGGTGATAATGATAGATCTGAAATGAGAAAATTACACAGATTCTTCTGTACATTGCACATTGTTTTATGCATTGGAAGGTCTTAATTAATTTTTTGGAAAATATTAAAATCTTTATATGGCTGAAATTTAGAGTCAATACTTTTTCATTGCTTTGACATATAACACATGTAAGCAATACGCTGTGCAGATTACCTTCGATTCCGTGCTATTTCCACCAGTTCGTTTGCACTCAGGATCCATCTTCTGGTGGGACATCTCCTGCACATACGTTGAGTTGACCATAGCCACGAGACCGACACTCAAATTTACTCTCATTGCATAGGCCACCAATATTCCACAATGGCCTAGCAAGGCAATCACGTACCGGATTGGGATTTTTGGCCTCTTTCCTTTCATTTTGTCAAGTAAACCACTGTTCCTACCTTTCAACCCTTTCTTTCTTGTGCCGTATTGCGCAACATGCAATTTGGTTTTTCACGTGATACCAGTCGTGCCTGTCATTTCCAGGGACCTTACACCTTCCAATCGAGGAAGAAACCGGAAGTAGACATCCATGAGCCTTTGCGTATTTCCAAAAACTGTAGATCGGTTGACCGCAGGGCAATCCCAGACCCAGATGGTGTGCTGTGCAAGGCAATGCAGTGCGATATGAAATTTGTGTGTATATGTCCTTGCAGTGTGTAAGTTGTGGTATTTTATGAAGTGTGGTGTAAAGAGGCTTTTTGTGGTGTGGAAACAAAATGTCGTAGCATAATTTTTGCATATATTTTTCACTTTTGACAACAGGTCTGTATCAGCTGCATAGCTGATGTAAATTTAGCTGTGTGTAAAATATGCTTGCATGTAAACGCTGTACATATGCACTATTGGAACCAAATAAACTGGGATCCTGATATACGGGGGTTAGCTGAAAAATATTTCAAACTGAAATACGCAGGAGGTCAGCATAAGCGAGGGAGTTGGAAATTTCAACTAAATGGGTAAAAGCCGGTCTGATGTGTAAAAAGGTTCAATACTTTTCTAGAAAACTCTGAGAATAGCAAATATTTCCGAAATATTACGGCATATCTCTCATTCGCTTTGGCATAGCCGGTCTGTTCGAATCATGCCTGGCAAATAGAGCTCTGCTTGATGTGCACTTTGAATGGGATCCAATAGCAATCTCGAACGTTTCCATGCAGTTTGCTTCAGGGTTCATGCATAGCTCCCTTGCTATATATGGGCTACGGATAATAATATACTTTCTGAAGAAAAATCAACATAGAATCAAGCGATCCCCAGACATGACCTCGAGGTAGACCAGTTTAAAGTTAAGTTTTTATTTTGTATGTAATTACCTTTAATCATGTAAACACTTTTTATAACTGTTTCTTTTTAATAATAACTGGAGTGATGGCCCAGTGGTAGAGCGTCTGCCTCACAATCGCTAGGTCGTGGGTTGGAGCCTCGGCCGAGTCATACAAAAGACTTTTAAAATGGTACCACTGCCTTCTCGTCTGGCGCTCGACATATGAGAATGGAGTGGGAAAGTTAAACTCGCGGAGCTACCAGTGGACCAGCCCCCGCTGCAGCTTTCACTACATTCATAGACGCGTGGCATTCGTTTTATGCGCCAATGGGCGCGGGAAAGGACTGACTTTATTGACTTTTTATAACGGAGGGAGTATTGTGGTAATAATATGAATATGAATATGATGGCAAGATTTACGTTGTTATACTTCAACCATAATAATAAAAAAAACAAAAAATATTTAGGTACGATGCCTTATCAGCGAGTACAAAATTAAAAGGCTGCTCCTCCTAGGGGTCGTGCTTGATGGCTACTACCCAACTCAGCTTTTCAGAAGCTGTTTCATTTCCTTTTTGAAGCGAACTAGAGAGGGGTAATTTCTATGTTGTTGTGGGATCTCGTTCCATGTGAAGGCTCCTGTGACTTGGAAATTATTCTTTACAAATTCTCGTCGAGGCTTGGGTAGGTGCAAATCTCGGCTACTTCAGGTGGAATAGCTTGAGAACTGGGATCTCTTGGCAAACTTATCTTGTAAATTTTCTGGACATTTGCCATTAAGGATTTTGTGTGTCATGACTAACCTGGAACTGGTTTCCTTACAAGGTACTTGGAAACAGATACAGCTCCAGTCTCAGTTTTCAAGTTTTTTTCCTCTTTTACAATAATTGAACATTATTTACATACCCTTGAACTGTAGTAAAATATATCTAAAATGCAACTATATTCCAAAGGTAGGTAATTGTGAAGAATGCAGATGTATGACAAAACTATACTTCAAATTAAAGCTTAGAAGCTCTATAAAAATACTCTTGAAAGTACTTGTATTCGATGTTTTCACTAACGAATTCTTGGAAAAACGAAGAAAATGTGCTGTTTTCTTTATCAGCACTTAACTATGAATAAGCGCCTCATTTTCACTAGGATTATTGTCGTTCTCTTCCTTGGGCCTATGACTCCATGCTTGCTCTTCACCAGATCCAAAGAGCAAGAAGAATATGCCCCCAAATGTCGTAATTGCAGATGAAATGTAGAATATCTTCTGCCATTGGTGTCGTGTTGGCTGAAATGCAACGTGGACACTGTGAGTAAACAGCTATTGTATCATCTCTCGTCAACAATTATGTAACTAAATGTAACCGATTAAGTAGCGATTTATTATCCATTGTAGATATAAACAGGGGCGTCGAAATCTTGGGGGGAGTGGGGGCACTGCCACCCACTTTTTTGCACAAATAGTATATTTGGTCATTATTATACACAGAAGAAAGTACCATAAAAGCCTATTTTTTAATTTTTTATATTCCAAAAGCTTTGAAAGCGATACTGCACCCAATACAGTTAAGCAGAATTTCGAGTTTATCCGCGACCTTAATGACAAGGCCCTGCTGTAAACTGTATACTCTTGTGGATCAGTGCAAGACTTGATAATAAACTAAACTTCTCGTTAGATATTTAGTAACATAGAGTCAACCCAATAATTACAATAATTACATAAATATTGTTCTGCTTTGAAACTCTTAACTAAAACTTGTAACGTTAAACTCATGGCTGTGTTCTCTTAACCTCAACTCGTAACTTGTAACTCTTAACTATGAACTGTCAACTATAAACTGTGAAGCGAATGCTAAGCAAAATATGCGATAAATTGCTGAAGAGTGCTACACGTGACAAAGTTTCCAACAGGAACCTCCGCTTCGAAAGTCGCTTTGACGCCCTTGATAAACACAATACCTGACTCCCAACGTTTGCTGCAAGTTCAAAATTTTCACAGATAGTAATAAAATTTAATATCATCTGCTATCAAGCGAGACGGCAAAAAGGATGCATTGTGCGTGGAATGATTGTAACGGGGACCAAGGTTACAAAATGCACATTGCGATTTTACGTGCGCAGACACGGAGCCAGGAACATGACGTTGTTACGAGACGATTATGATGATGCTCACTGATCGACTCCAGAACTGACTGATTCACTGACTAAAGAACTTACATGTGACTACAACTTAAATACAGATTTATTACAGGAATTGATTATCTAAAATACAATAGAGTGAAGGAGAAATAGAAAGTCCATACAGTAGGATTAACGTGATAGAGAGGCTACTTGTGACGTACTTGTAGTCCTACTACATGATTTGGGGGGAGGGGGGAGTAGCTCAACAGCATGGCAATTCTACAAAGAAATCTATACTTGTGAATACTAGATGTAGAAGCGTAGAGCTAATATTCAGGCCTTTTCGCAGCACGCGAGCGATACCCCCTTCGCTCTCACAAGCGCCCTTGCAGACCTATTTATACGGGAGATTGACTACCATAGGAAAAATTTACTTTAGCCCCAATAATTGTGACTCAATTTGTTGGCAGACCCATAACTAGTATGCTCTTGAGGCTTTTGGAGGATGCCTACGCGGCAAAAGCTTAATCGCCTAATCTTCCTACTAGACTGATTTGCGCGGGCGATGTACCGCCCTCGTGGCAATTTGTTTACGAAAAAGCCTGTTCTATATAGAGAGGGATGAAAAGAAGTATTACAAATGCCATGTCCACACTGCACAAAGTATCCTAGGTTCGCCCCAGGTTAGTTTAATCTAGGGCGAACCTAGCTTGTGTACACACTTAGTTACCTAATTTACAGTGTGGACAGAAACTTGGGGCGAACCTAGATTAAGAGAATCTACGCATATATAGGAGGTACGTTATTCTGAATCCTCGTTAAAAATTTGAATCAAACATAGTGGAGAACAACATTTACGGTACTAACACTTGTAGTTCAATTATTTTTCTAAAAATTGCAATTTTTTTAGTTTTGGCTTAGAACTACGCAAAGTAGACTTGAAGAAGGTGCCTTCACTAGCTTTCTTTAGAAAACTGCTACTAAATTTCAGATATTCCTCAAATAAGCCAGAACTTACGAACAGTTGCAAAGATCTTCCGTACAAGTCCTGTTCGTAGTCTCTCTCCTCTTCGAAGGAAGTCTGCTACTTGTCCGCACACTAGAGCGACAAACACGTCCAGCATGTACGGCAATGCTGATGCAAAACCATTCTTCAAAATAAATGAGATATGAACCATGACGAGTAGGGTTTTTAGAGCACGAAATGATAGTTGCAGTTATAAATTACTTCTATGCTATCTCAAAACATATGTATGTCTAAGGCTTAATTCTAAAGAGTTGCATGAGAATAGAAATATAGATTTTGTGCAGCGACTAGGCCAATATATGTTCTCATGATAATTTTGATACTTCATAAAAGCATCTGATTATCAAGTGGGCAAAGTAGTACATGAAAAGAATCTTTTGCTTTACCTCTCTAAGAGAGAAATTTAGCACCTCTTTGTAAAATGAAGGCAAGCATGTCAGGAACGTGTAGAAAATCCAAGAAACACAAATGTTTGAAATGACTAAAGCCCAGACAGCTTTTGAAAGTGCGATTTTTTTCCATGGAACTGTTGGCATGACCTGAAAAGAAAAACAGCATGAACAAAAGGAACTGCATTTTTGTTGAATGGAAATATCTTAGTATTGCATTGCCTGTCCCAGGTCCAGGTGGGCCTATTGCAGGCATTGCTGCCCTTGGCCCGCCACATTGAGATCGCGAATAGGTCCTCTCCATTGATTTCTGTTCAGGGCTATCTCCTTGCATATATCAAACCATTCCTTATATGCAAAACATTGTTGTTTTTCTGCAAATTTAATGCATTGTATTCAAATAACAATATAATGATAATAATTTAATAAATTATTTATTTTAACTGGGTTACGAAGATCAGGGGAGAAAATACTGGAGAGGGTGTGACATCTCCCCAACAGATAAAATGGTGCAGTTTGCAGGGAAATTGAATCTCTTTGCAGGGCAGCAATGATACCAAAGGATCCTTCCATATATGTATTTCAGTGCCTACTATGGCGTGGACTAACTTTCCTTCGGCGCACTAGCATTAGATTGTGTTTCTAACATTGGACAACAGGGATAGGCCTGTCATACTGCTAATTTATTTATGTAAGATTGGAACTATACATGGAAAACTAAGATAGATAAAGTAGCTTGAGAAAGTACTTATATCTTGTATTAGGACATCTCACAGAAGACTGTAGGTTAAGATGAAATTAGAGTTATAACTATGTGAATCATGAGTTAGAGTTCGTTGGCTCAATGGCAGGGACGCGTGTCACCTGGCCGAGCCATTTGTACAGTAAAGTTGGAATGAAGATAAAAGTTGATAGCTATTAAAATGTCTACTCTTTCCACTACGATTCTAAAGACCGCTCCCGTGCATGAAGGAATCCTGACCGAGAATAAAGTAGCCCACCGAAGGAGTGCATCCAAGAATTCTACGATGACGATCATGAGGGTGATACTGCAAGCGTCATCTCTCGTCTCTCTCTACCCTTTTTTTCTAAATTTCACAGATCAACTAAAGGAAAGATCAGCGTAGCTTGTTCGTCTTTTATTTCAAGGTTGATGGATCAGTATTCCTTCGGGCAAAAAGGTCAAGGATGATAGCAACTTTTACCCTATGTTCTAAAAGGGTGTTTTCCGAAGCTCTAGAGGGTGTGGTCCTTAAGAATTTTTCTGGGAGCAAGCCCCAGACCACCATCTTTTTCTTTTCTCCTCTCTTCTTCCACAGTAGTTCTTTAGTGTGCAACAGTGAAAGCTTACATTCTTCCAATATACAGAAGTTAGAAGGCTTGTTGTTAGTGCTACTTTAGCGTATAGGCGGATTTCTACAAGGCGAATTGTGCAGCGAATTCACCGCGAAACTTAACTAAGCATGCGCAGTTTGAGTAATTTGCTTTCAAAGTGAGCGCCTGAAAAAGTAGAAACAAGTTCTACTTTTTCGCGATGAAAAGCTTCGCATGACGCTTGAAACCAAGGAGAGTGCAGGAAGCATTGATACTGATGATCATGCAATCTTAAATCTCTCACTAGCAAGTTGAAATCTCCTTTCTTGGTACGGTCTTCGAATATCTTTCTTACCCAAGCACTTTTCTCTAACTTATGCTTTTTGCGATGCAATTGCATTGAGTTCAAAATGAGAATTCTCTTTCTAATTAATAGTAGTGTGTTTTCGTTTGGAGTCATGATGTAGCTTATCAGTAACGAAAGAGGCGCCAAAATTCGCTTCTGCGTGGAAATCAAAAAACAAATTCGTCTACTAAATTTTCGCGGTGAACTCGCTGCACAATTCACCTCGTGGAAATCCGCCTTATAGGCAAATCAGAGAACCCATTCTGTTGCATGAACTCCGCATCGGATAAGCACACGTTTGGTATCAACCAGATGAGAATAGTTGGCAAAGACGATGATATATCTTACATTTACTGCCGCAATGGTATTATTTAAATCTATTGCCATGTTGTAGATGTATCTTTTGCAAGGGAAAAACTTCTGAACCCCCCCCCCCAATGAAAGTATGCTAGTTACGCCCCTGAAAATGATACATGGCTATATAAAGCTAATTAAGGCCAACTATCAATATGAATATTAAAGAAATAGAGAAAGTAGATAAATAAAACTAAACTGTATAAAGATAAATAAAGCCTAGTAGGTAGAGACTCGAATCAAGTATTAAGTGTATTCTCATACAGTGTTCTTATCTGCTCCTCGGTGCATAATTATATACTCTTTCTCTTCTACTGAGATACAGCCGTCATTTTCTGGACTACTTTCAGCAACCAGTGACCAAACGATGAACCACAAAACACCAACACTACCTGAAAAACCCAGAGATCACGGGAAATATAGTTTCAGAACGTTGTATACAATCACTATCTTAGCAGCGTTCTTATATGATATAATTTAACACCACATTGTCCAATGGTTACTGGCATTCATGGAGTTGTTTAATCTGAAAGCTTCTGAAAGCAATTATAAGAAAGCCCTGTACCTTATTAGTCCTTTTTACGCCAGCCCTTAATGGCGAATAATTTTCCTTAAGTGGCATTAAAAGGACCGGCGCTAAAAGAGCTAAGCAGCAGCGTTAATTTTGTACCTTTTGTTTTTGGAACTATTCACTTAACAGACCATGAAAGAAGGGTGTCTTCTTCATTGCTTATGTTTGGTTGTTGGGATGGGGTGGAAAGAGGTAGACACGCTCATATATGTAAAGATACTCAAAAATTAAAAAAAAAAATGAGCAGTTTAATGCAGGTTTCACACTGTAGAGTTTCGTCCGTAGATTCGGAAAGTCATCGACAAAACGAAGAATGTCGGAAAAGTGCAAACAAAGACGCCGCGTGTGAAGAAAGTCGATGATTTGCTTGTCGATGAAGTAGAATATGTTCTACTGCTCGTGGACTTTTGTCGATAGATCGATAGAGTTTCATTTTCATTGGTCTGCTTCCTTATTTTTCAATATCTAAGCACAGATTAATGCTTCAAGCATCTCTTTTCTCACGTTTAATTCATCAGGTACAGCATGCAAATAGTTTTCCAACACTTGTTCCTGTAGACAAGTGTCTATCCGACTTTTAAATTTTCGTCGATGACTTTTTGAATCTATAGACAAAAATCTACAGTGCGAACCTAGCATAAGAGAGTTAGAAGTAAAGTAAATACTGGTCTCATGAGCCTAAAGCGGCTTAAAAAAATTCTGCCACAAAGTCAACTCTGCTCTGCTGTGTTCATTATGGTCTTTTTGAAAGTCATTTGCGATATGGTGATGTTGTTTGGGATAGCTTGAGCAAATCAAAGATAATAACTCTCCAACGTCTTCAAAATCGAGCTTGCTGCATAATTGAAAACGCAAAGATTAAAGATAATTGGTCTAGTTCCTGGTTAAATGTAGAAAATATCATCCGTAACGATAGGGACATTATGACCTATAAAATTATGAACAAGCTTTGCTCAGAAAAAAATGTCGACAAATTCCTACCAAGATCCTCGGCTTCAAATTATGATACACGGCATTGTCGAGATCTGCAATACCGAGATATCGGACAGAATTTGCAAAAAGGATTTCAATACTCAGCCCTGAAGGCTTGGAATGATTTACCTGCTGAGCTACGTGAGCTACCTACCCAAAATAGTTTCAAAAAACAACTGAAAAAATATTTGAAGGGCTAGACTCAGAAGTAAAACACGAATACCTGGAAGATCAGCGCTCGTTTATAGGGTCAAGTTTTTATTTTGATTTGATACTAAGGTCAGCTTTGAATTAGAACCAACGTAGAAAGAGCCAATAAGGTAGTAAGTGCTCTGATTCGAAAAAGGGTGCCTAATAGCCTGGAAAACCAAACAAAGAACAAGAACTAGGCACGAAAAGCATGGTTCAGAAGCAGTGGCATAGAAGAGGGGGTACGGGGGGCGTAGCCCCCTAGCTGTGACTTGAAGGGGCTGAGTCCCCCTAGCTCTGTAAATCTTATCGAAGTAGGAATATAGAAGAATCAATATTGTGCAGTAAAAACTACTTTAGATTCAAAGAGCTGTCGCGAAATTGTTAGCTTACAAGATATAAGGTATTAAAAATACGTTGTTTTTTGAATGGCATTATTAGTTTCTTATATTATCGCATGGAATAACTTCAAAGTTTCTTATAAAGATGCACCCAAGAAAAAAGCCCCCATAGCTATCAATAGAGCCCCCTGACTATCGATTTATTTCTAAATTGCCACTGTTCAGAAGGATATGTGCAGAGTAAATGGATTTACCTGAAATATAGAACACTGATGGCCAACCGCCAAGGATTTGAGAATCGCACAGGATACCAGATACTAAGTAAGTTATCAATGTACCCAAAGGTGCCCCTGGAAGGGGAAAAAAGGTATCAATAATTTGAATTTTGTAATTTCAAACAAACAAGCAAATCATGGGATGCTAGCACTTACAATTTCGGAAAAAGAAATTAAGAGTAGTATCAGCATGTATGCAATTAAGAATGAAACAGCAAGTGATAATAACCGAAGTAACAAGTGGAAGAAAAGAACAGCAAATGTAAAGAAAAAAACTTTAACAACAGACGAAAGTAAATATTGAATGTGAAAGTAGCACTATTATAGACAGGCATGATTACTGTTGCTTAAGAAAGGAGCACCTGTTAAAATAAAAGATGCCATTTTTGTTCTCTCGTATATTGGTGACCATGTGCCAATAAGCTGATGCATCGCTGGCAGAGTTACACCCTTGGAGAAATTAAATACAATTATTCAGGTGTGCAATGGGTGGTAGTATTTTGAAGGCTAACAGCAACAAAATTCCGACAGTTTTCCAGCAGAATTCCTCAAAATGGCAATTGTAGCTGCTTTTACGTTCTACTCGGCTATAGAATATATGATATTTTTATACTATAAGATCTATAAGATTGGTACACTAACAGAAAAACACCATATTCTGCTGATAACTAAGCTCAACTTCATCATGATCAACACAAATCTATCTCACACTAAAACTGACATTAAAACTGTGGACTCATCTGACATTTGTAGGTGCCTTCAGTATCTCAGTCTACAGACTTACACACTTTCCATAATTCATAGGCCGGTTGAGTCACACTGTGCCCGGGCCAAAAAATTTAGCCAGTCCGCCCCTGGTTACTGTGTACATGTAAGACTCTTGCTGAGGTTTCTGTAATAGACTGAAGAAGCATTCAAATGGAACTAGTGCCCATAACTCCAGAGACTCTGGGGCCTTGGGTACTAGTACACAATAAAGTACTAGTCCTATTTGAATGCTTCTTCAGTTAATTACAGAAGACTCAGCAAGTCTTACTTGAAACGTAGTGATGTAATAGAGCCACTCGGGCCCCTAGGAATTCAATAGCATTAGGGTCTCATCTTAATTTTGCCTCCAAAAAATAACTCGTTTCTTCAAAACGCCTGAGGGGCCCCTCAGGACTTCACAATCTTGGGGCGCTTAGGAGATCTCATAAACCCGACCTACGTCAGTTTCGTCATGCACATACTCTTTGGCACCGAATAGGAGGGGTATAAGAAAGAGGGGGTTAGTATTTTTGCTAAAAATGCATAACTTGGGGGTTTCTTAACAGTTGGGGGTCAATGTTGAATAGAAATTATGGGGACTCAAGAATTCAAAATTATTGCAATTAGTTGTGAGCACTGTATAAGTATAAGGTAAATAATTTGTTTTGATTTCCTACGTTATTAATTTTAATTTGCGTTCACAAAATCAATTTGCTTTACTTACTTATCCTCTTAAAAATTTTGAAATCTCTAAGTTAGTAACACTGGGGGTTGGATTTTTCAAAATTGCTTACTTGGGGGCGTTTAATAAATGGAAGTGGGAGGTGAAATTTTCAAAAATCTGCAATCGGAGCCCCCCTAGTATTCGGTGCCAAAGAGTGCGACAGATGTACTAGAAAGGCTGTTTTCCCCTGGCCATTGAGCTGCTAAAGCTAGTACTAGTAGCAAAACAGTGCAATTGAGCTAATGGCTAGCTGCAACAGTTCTTTAACTTATATTAAAGGCAGAAGATAAGAGAAATAACATACTATGCATAAATGTTTGATTCGAAAATATATCAAACATTACGTGTACAAATCAGCTGCTTGTGGAGCTTTCTCGCGTGTGCCGATCACAGGGGTGGATCCAAAGGGTGGCTGGTGGCCATGGCCCCCCTAACATTTCCTATAGCAAACAATTATGTTAAGATACTTGTTGCACGAAAATACAATAAAATAAATCAGATGCCCCCCAAAGTCCAGCTCTGGATCCACCCTGGCCTATCAAAAGATCTTTTTGAGTTTTTTACATACGCTGGGGGCACTTTGCATTAGAGCTTTGGGTAAATTAGAGCATTAAAGTGTGTTTTTCAGTATCCAGTTGTCCTGTGGTTTGAAATTGGGTCTCCTACGCGAGGGTGAGGGATCGAGTACATTGCTTTGTAACATAAAACTTTATCTACGGTCACTGTGCAAAGCCTAGAGAGGGGGAGATTATTCGCTTGTCTAGAGTTATAGAAGCCGCCGTGAAATCATGCCTCTGTATTTAATCAGATAAAGAGCTTGTAATGAATATCCCGTAATGCTTCGATTAAGCGCCCCCTTGATTAGGAGCCCTCCTCGAACCCTATTCAACAAAACAATGAATGAGCACCCATCGACTAAGCATCCAATATTCTTCTATCGTACAAAGCAGGGCTTATTGATATTTTGAGACCCTTTTCCTGGCGTTCAACTATGGAAAAAGGAAGGTAAATCAAGTAAGATACAATAACAATCTATTTTAGCTTTCCAACATTTCAATGTCAATGAATTTTCTTTTCTTCAGGCTTTGTACTAAGAATATTGCAAATTTAATACCATTTTCACTGCTGTGCACTTGGCTAAAACTACCAAAATGATTTTTTACTTTCTTTTGCAAACAACGTAGGCTTTCAAGTTCTTCTTTTCTTGCTATCAATTGTCTTTCATTCTTTGATTGTATTTGAACTGCCCTGAGACCCATTTGAGTGAACAACCACCCCTCGTATAAGCGCTCCTGGAATAAGCACTCATCCTTGCAGCTGAAAAATTTTATAAACGCTTGGGTGCTTAATCGAAGCATTACGGTAGATAAGAAACGACAGAAACCTCAACAATTCCTTCCCAGACTCTCACAGCTATTAATAGCTTGACACTCATTTTAGCCGCAATAGGCGTTAAGATAGTCAGCACTGCTGTCCCCAGTATTCCAGCTCCAAATACCCATTTTCCACCAAGTCTTCTTGCTAAAAGCCCACCAGGTACTTGTGTGAGAACGTAGCCAAAATAGAATGCAGAGAGAATAATGCCTACGAAAGAGAGAAATCGTTGCATACAAAATCTAGTTCTTTGCACATTTCAAAGTGCTGGATATTTCGTCACGTGTAGCGCTCCTCGGTAATTCGTCGTATATCAAGCTTAGCATTCGCTTCACAGTTCACAGTTTATAGTTAAGAGTTACGAGTTTGAGTAAAGAGTTTCAACATAGAACAATGCTATTGAATCAACCCAATATTTACATTAATTACATAAATCTTTTTCTATTATCTTGTCCTATTAATTACATAAATCCTGTTCAATTACATAAGTCTTGCACTGATCCACAAGAGCATAAAGCTTACAACACAAAGACCCTTCTAGTCTATATTGCTGTAAAAACTGCTGAGGTTTCACAGTAGCAAGTTGTAAGGGCTTCTTATGAAAAGAACATGATTATGTTGAACGACACCTCTCATCGGTAAATTACACGTTGTTTTTACAAGAAAACCATCATTTTGCCTGAGCCTCAATTTTCTTAACTCTTCCCAAACTTGAGCCTGAGATTTTTGCTAAATTTTTATCAAATTTTACTGAAATAAAACTGGCTAAAATGGTTTACACTTATTGTATACTTAAATTTGAATTCCATCTTTAACACTTTGAATACAATAACGACGAAATGGCAATTTTTCCCAATAAAAACACTAAATTTTGGAAATTGAGCCTCCTGATTTTCTTAAGATTTTCTTAAGATTTTCTTAAGATTTTGACCATTTGAACCTCATTTTCTTAAATACGTCTTTCTTATAAAAAAAAACGTTTATCAAGAAACTGACTGTGTCAATATATTTGCTGAAAAACAGTATAATCTATTCATCTTCACCCCTGTAAGATAACTTTCCAGGCCACATCCAGTGGTGTAATGGAGACGTTGGGCGGCCTGTGGAATCTAGTAGGATGGTGCCCTCGTGTAGGGCCAGACCTTTTCGCGAAGAAATCATCTCAAGGGCGGCACATCGCCCGCGCAATCGCAAGGAACATCCTATGGGATAAATTCTATACTCTTGTTGTGAAAGTGCGTAATTGTCTCTACTTTTGTAAATGAAAATTTAGAATAGCGGCAAATGTAGATATTGAGAAGATGCATTTCACACAGAAATCGGTTTTAAAATGTGAACTGAATTCCTCGAGTCTCTGCGCATAACATTTTTTGATGCCAAGTGTATACACCCATTGATGTAGGGCTATTTTCTCTCTATAAAATTGAGTTTTGAGTCAGGATTGTTGTGGGCTAAATCAGGCTTTTGCAAGGACAATCAATTGCCCGTAAAGGGCGTTTGCAAGAGCGATGGTAATCGCCCGCCTGAAACGCAAATGTCTGGTAGGGCCCTGAAGTGAAATAAGCTCTGAAAAGAAATGGACTTTATAGCTTTTTGGATGGCTTTAGGATGTTTAGTTTGTCGGCAAATTTGCAGTACACCAATAGTACCAGCTGACGTTACATTACTGACGAGGGAAGTAATTTTTGTAGACAAATTGAGAATGTCCACCATTCCAACAATTTTCCTTATCTTGAACCTTGAACGTAAGTACCTATCTTAAATACGTTACATTACTATTCACACCCAGATCTCTCTGATGACTTCATTTCTGAGAATTTGATACTGATGCTACTCGCTTTGTGGCACAAAGATAGCATTTGGAAGGGGGGGTTGCCCAGCTATTGCACTTCAGAAGGGCACTATCTAGCATAATTGTTTTTAATATCTGTTACTCTAGGTAGAAAGTAGGTGCTACTCAAGAAGTCCCACAATTTTGTGGTATTTTCAAAGCTTTTGGCCATTTTAACCGTTTTCATTCTCCATTTTCCAAACACCTCTTCGTGTGAGAATATACTGCAATAAAACTAGCACTTACCTTGTAGTTTTTCATCCCAGTTGAAAACATTATGCTGTAAGGAAAAAGTTAGTGAACTTATCATTCATGGTCTATCATTTTGCATGAAGATGTCACAAATATATTTTGCATATCCAGGATTAATATGTACGTATACAACTTTGTGCAACATCAAAGAAATTTTGTTACATAACCCCCTTACGGATGCTTTAACAGTAACTGTTTATGGCAATAACCATAATAGGTGAATTTAAGGGGGCACCATAGTTCATTCAATACTTCAAAAAAATAGATACCCTTTCGTTTGATGTGACATTTAGTGTGACAGCTGGGCATTCAGGCTTCGATTTGTGTGACGTCTCTTTCACATATGTTGAATTCACCATCGCAACTATGCTGACACTCAGATTAACCCTTATGGAAAACGCCACTAAGATTCCAAATTGACTCAAAACTGCAATAATCCATCGCTTTGGGAATCTGCACAATGACATCCTAAATGCAAGATTTTTGTCTCTTTTTGGACTATAACATCAGAAAGATTGTCATTGCGTCTAGGCCTGTAACGGTTGATCATATCATATACTTTTTGACGTGTATTGCTTATCGTATGGATCATTGTCTCTCGATAATGATACTGTTTAACAATTATGATTAGGAGCCGATACAAAACTGGAATTGTATAAATACAATTCTACAGTCAGCTTCCTTTGTGTTTTGTGGTAATGGCCAGCCACAACAAACACCTCAACAGCAACAGCAACAACGACTGGTAAATAATGAACAACAACAGTTTTGTTGAATGGTTGAAAGTTATCCAAAGAAGGTTGTAGGGCAATAGCGGCAACATTCGCATCAAATGTACGTGTTATGCATGAAAAATATTATATCACGGAAGCAAATATAAAAATTACCAGTGTTTAAGTTGCTAGGTATCGAATATAAATGTAGGAGTCACTTTTTCGTTCCTTTTGAAAAGCTGCATCTTTTTAAGCATTTGGTATGCATTTATAAGTTATTGCAATTTAAGCTGAAGTAATGTTGGTTGGTGCAGGACGAGTATATCATAGAATTTTTCACTTCACATGGAATTAAGGAATTCCAAATTATTTTCTTTGCAGCAAGATGAGCAAAAGAAAAGCACCTAAGGAAAATCCAAACTCAGAATTCTGTGATTTTCTGATTGGTATGTTAACAATTCAGCTCTTGCTATTTAGAGGGAATGGTGTTTTTGGCATTTTCCAGATAAAATTGCTTAATTTTGCTACTGAGCGCACGTCAGTACCTTATTTTAGGCTCTTCCAGCATTTTTCTTTTACAGTTCCATTTTGAATTTAATCAGGTTTTTTCCTTATGGCTTTGTTTTATCTAGAACTGGCTGATTTTGAAAAAAATGTGGAAAGAAACACATTTAAATCAAAAGCATACAGGTATCTTAGCAAATATTAGATTTCTGAAGTATTTAGAGCCATATAGACAATTTATCTTATTATCAAAGTATATAAATCAGTAGTCTTAATCTCACAAGTTGATTTTGCAGCTGATATTACAGAATACTCTCCTTTCTTGGAGAATCTAGGTTTCTATTGATACTGTATAAGATAGTGCAAACATGATTTGAACTCTATCAAAAGAGGGTAAAGAAGACTTACTTATGAGAAGCTGGATGAACTTGAGCTCAAAATTGATGGTGAAGAAATACATACTTTCTGTGAAGAGATAGGTGCATTTATAAATTACTATTTGAGCAACCAAATGTTCCCAAAAACAAGTGAAAGCTATATAATTGGTCTTTATATATGAACAAATAGAGCAATTCTAGAGCTAGGATCCTTAAAGATAAAAGGTGTAAAATGCTGCTATTTGCTTGTGAATGTATGATCAGTTTTCTATGTAAAAATTTTCATTGATGTTTTCACAGTTGGCAATCCTTATCACTATAATATTATTGGGCAATTTTGCTTCTTGTACCCAATATTAGGAAAGCTGCATCAGTCCTTGCTAGTCATCCAACAAGAATAACAAGTGGCAAAGAGGCTCAGAAACTGGTATGTGACTTGATATATACCACTGATCCTGTCTCATAGTTTTTGAAACTTACATCATTTCAATAAGTCTACCTACATGCCAATCACATGAATTATAAAGTATTGTGTTACTTGGTTGATAGACTTAAAGTCAGATTAGAGTCAGATGTCACAAAATATTGAATTTATTATTTCATTTAAATATGCAATATGTGATATTATATATGGTATTGATACATGCTTTGAAAACACAGCCTGATAATGAATTGATAATACTTGTTTTCTCTTTCACTTTTTCAGTTTCCAGTTAAGGTTATTTTCACCTATTTATGTTCCCTTACCCACATTGTCTCCAATTTAGGCAAATTTTCTGCTCATTTATTTTCACATCCTTTG
>WIPJ01001466.1:886064-900034 GCA_018155075.1 Cassiopea andromeda
CCATATATGTATACACACACCCTAATTTGATAGTTTATTGTTTGCAGTATGTATATAAGCCCCCTTTTCCATTTTTATTGAATTGAAGATTGGGACAGTATGTCCCAAAACATTTTAAGGGATGTCTTGTGGAATGTCTAATGCATTTGTCAATAGCTAATGGATTTGTCAATGTCATTGGTAGTGTCTAGCAAAAATCTGATGAAAAAGAGAATGTAAATTGACTATGATTCTCATTGTGGCCCTTCTTCTTCAGTATATGATATTATTTTTGTATTACTTTGTGTTTTTCCCTCTCTATATCTCTTATTGCCTTCCTTGCAATGGGATCACTTTTTCTGTGAATGCTGATACTTTGTTGTAATAATGAAACATTTACAAGGAAATAATACTTGTATGTATCACATGCTTTGCTATATGGTTTTCATATTTTTCAGGATGGAATTGGAGATAAAATAGGGAAGAAAATAGATGAATTCATTAAAAGTGGAACACTTCAAAAGCTGGAAAAGGCAAGAAATAGTCACTTTTTGAAAGTGTTGTCATGATATGATAGCAGATTGCTATCTTATATAGTATCTTTGGATTTCCTTACTTGTTGATATTGATTTATGTTCACAAAACCAATTTATTTTGTTTACTTATCCTTTTTAAAACTTTGAAATCTTTAGTTGGGGTGGGACATGAATAAAATGGGGGGCTGGATTTTCTTCTAAATTGCTTAGCTAGGGGGTTTTTTATTAAATGGAAAGTGCAAATTCAAACATTTGCAATTGGGCCCCCCTATTATTCAGTGCCAAAGATAAATATCTAAATAAATAAGCAAACAATACAGATGTGACTTGATAAGTATATTTGACAAGAAATCATTTAATTCAATTAATTGGCATTTTATGGATGTTCATAATCTGGCCTCTGCATTTCATTTTGTGCCTGGTTGTTTTGATTAAACTGGATATTTATCTACTGCATCTTTTTATGCAGATTAGAGCAAGCTCTTCTAATGTTTCAATCAAAGAGTTAACCAGAGTACCAGGAATTGGGTGAGTTTTTTAATATCATGTTTTATAGCTTGAGCATATTGTTTCAAACACATTAAACCAAAGTTATCAGATATAATATGTAATAATTTTGGCTTAATGTGTTTGAAAAACTGTGTTGAAGTTGCTTCTAAAAGTTACATAGACATAATTGTTTATCAGTTGGGATTGTTTGTATGCTCACTTAGAGTTATGAATTTAGAGCTACTCGTTTTGTTTTTAGCAGTGTAGTCTGCTCAGAACCATGAGGATATTTTTTGAAACTTATGATCAAATGTTAGGAAGAACATCCCAAATTGTTTGGTCTTTGTTGTTATGCTACATACTACAGCTTATGTTGACGAATAGCTCATAAGTTTGCAACTAGAACAAAGTTGTGAGAGACTGTGTTAGCCTTTTGCATTGTACTTTCTAAGCTTATATTATTACATCACTGAACCATTTTCCTAGAAAACCTCTCGAAGAAACAACTCAAGTGCTCCAAAGCAACTATGTTAGCTTTTACTGCTACAACTAAGAGAAGAATCGAGCTTAGGATTGCCCATTTCATTGTTGATGATCCAGTTTTCAACCCACGATCGCAACAGATGGAGATTTTAGGGACTAAAAAGCTCATATGTTAAAAAAGATTGAAAACACTGCGATTTGAAAACATCTCCTAATCTTCTGACCCGCTACAGTGCTGATTCATCAATAGAAACCGCTCTTGAATCTGTGGAATACACTTAAAAGTAATTTTTTAGCATTTCATTGCATATCACAGTAGGCATCATCATTAGCTTGCTTTCATTCAGCACTTATGACGTATGGGACTGACATTGGAACAAGATTAGCGGGAGTGATCTCTTGCTTTATGTCGATGACGTTGGCTGTAGTATTTTAAAGACCGAGCGGTGAGCATGATATAGCACAGCAGGTTTCTAATCCACATATATTGAGTCCCATCAGCTAAGCTCTCTGTTCAAAGGATTGCGCCATCAAGCGAAAGGAAAAGCTAGTGTGCTGTCTTCTCTCATGGCTTAGCTTCTTAATATTTAACAAGGAACAGCTGGTGCATTGATTTCTCTACTAGATTAGCTTGTCCTTCTTTAGAGATTAGAGCTGTTCATTTATACGTAGGCAAGAATGGAGAGCAGGATCGATTAAACGCGCGTGCGTACAAGGGGATGGAGAGAGAGAGAGAGAGAGGGAGGGAGAGAGGGAGTGAGGGAGGATCGGTTCATTCAAGTGCATGCGTGCGTGAATTAAAAAAACCACTTTTTGCATGCATTCTGCACTATTTTCACACGCAAGGTTTTATTTTTTCCTCCAAAAAAGTTACTGTAGTGACATGTTTTAATGCCATTTATTTCAGACCGGCAGCTGCTAAGAAGTTCGTTGAAGATGGAATTTCCAGTATTGCTGGTAAGTGAACGTTTTTGAGGGCATGAATTTCCCTTGTCGCTGATTCAAGCTCAAGAAGACCTGAATATGACCTTCCAAACATGGTGCCTTAGTCATTGTTGTGATATTGGGTTAGAGTATAAAGAATTTAACTCAAAGAAACTCCACGTTCTGATTTCCACAGAATATGTGCAAAAGAATATTAAGACATTTCTACACCGTAAGTTAACGCGAAATCATAGTGAATGCTAACTACCACGTGAGTGTTGCATGTTTTATTGCAAACGGATATGACTAGCTACAGAGTCTGGGACCAAGACTAGAACCCATACCCGTGAATACCAGCTGTATTCAGTGGTTTGCTTTTAGTTTGAGTTAGCTCGCCTCCCAGATTGACAAAAACTTGTAGTTTTTATAACGATAAGTGGAATGGCAGAGTCCAGAAAGTCACACCTCCACGGCTATGAGCCGGAGTAGGGTTTCATAAATTTATGCCAGTTTTGAGGAAGGCCAAATAATTTTATGAAAAAATTTTGCTTGAGAAAAATTCTGATGCATGCAGATGAAGTGCTTTGGCATGGGAAAAATGGAGGGACAACATTAGAAACTTCATGTCAATGCTGTAAATGAGGAAGGTTATACGTAATGAAGTGTCTGCCGGAGGAAAGTTTGACTTTTTTCTGGATTCTGTGGAATGGCATGAGTGCAACACTCAACACCATGCATTTCTTAATTATTGTGTCTCTTTTCTCTTTTAGCCTCCATTTTGTTCAATAGGCAACGGGTTATCATGCAGCTAGTGCTTGAACTAATGAAAATGTATACATGTAAGGCTCAGTAAGAAAGCTAGAAGCGACCCCAGGACTTGATAAATTATACGAATTGTATGAAGAGTTTTAGAGCCATATGTTGATTAGATTATTTGCATTGCCTTTCCGCTGAATTATGAAAATCGAAATACTCACTAGTTTTTGTTATTTCTGTTATTTTGTTTTTATTTTTGTTATTTTATTTTAAGTTGTTGAAAATGCCACATACCAAACAGCAATTTTATTTATTTATGTTGAAAATCCCATAATTTTGTTATCTCATTGCTTAATAGCTCTAAAATAAGTGCTATAAAATTGTCATTGCCAGAGAAACCATAGTTTTTGTCTGCGAGCACTCTTTAGTTAAATGCGTTTTCAAAAATTGGAGAATACCAACCGATTAGCCTTGAAACTCAAATCTCACGTGCAAACATCTGAGCAGTTGGCATGCATATATGGCTGAGATTATGGATAATTTAATCAACTTTTTGTGTATATTGGACAAAAGTTTTCATCGTTTGCTATAGGTCTCTTTTTGCCTTTTAGCCTCGTTACTTTTATCTAACGTGCATTAGTTGTTTTACCGTCCATGTATAATCTCAGTTTGTTTCGCTGTCTAATGCAAGCCTTTTAATAGTGTGTCTCATTAAGCTAGAAATTTTCATCACGGCTTTTGTCAGTTTAGAAACAACAGAATCGTAATAGTCCCATTTTTGCTTTAACTTGCCAGCCTGGTTGGTCCATATTTGAATTGATCTGAAGAATCGTGTCGCACATGCGATTCTACAGCAACTCTTGGATGTAGAGCAATAGCAGATTTCGAAGCCCAATTTGGTGCTGAATTAGATCGTGCTAACAGCCAATTATAATTGGCTGTTAGCATGATCTAATTGTGCTTTCTTCACAAGCCAGGTCTGCCACAGTGAAGTCTTAATCCGATAGCAAAGGAAACACGCTGGTCAAACTCTTTCATTTCATAGCTAAACAGAAGAGCACTTTTCACTTTTTGACTCATCTTTCAATTTTCGTTTTTAAATTCAAATTAAGCAGCTGTTTGAAGCAAAACACTTTTTGCGCTGGCATGTAGTTGAGGCTGGCAAAGTGAATGAAATTATTCATAATGGTCAACACGAAATTCAACTCATCAGAATGCACAAATGGGTGTAGTCTAGGGTTAGGACTACAGTTGGGTTAAGGGTTAGGGTAGGGATGAAGTCTGTGGTTAGGGTTTGGTCTAGGGTTAAGGATGGAGCTATTCAATAAAGCTTAGAAGTCATGATTATTAACGACACGTTCTGATGTACTGCACTTCGTCTAGAATATTTATAATAAGTACTCTCGTACAGCTGGGAATTTTACTTTGTAAAGAAGGAAGCAAAGTGTTAGTACACAATATGCGGAATATCACTCCATATTATTGGTTTTTCAGTATATTATTATCTACGTACTACAGCTTTCTCATTTGCTTTTAGATCTAAGAAAAAATACCGAGAAATTAAACCATCATCAAAAAATTGGGTTGAAGTAAGTGCCATATCTTTTTCATAAGATTTTTGTCGTTAACTTGCTAAAATAGAGTACATAGAGTCATAGATCAAGATTTACGGGTGAGATTACAGGATGGGGAAATCGTTATAATTTTTCCTATCTTTAGTAGTAAGCATTATTTAACTAAATGTGCCAAGAGCATACTCGCTTTTGTATAGTATGGGAATAACATTCGACTCGTCCAAGTCTACATGATGACATTTTCAGTTTACATCATCACCATTCCAAATGATCAAGCTAAAATGTAAACGTTTCGGAGCATTGTCATGATTAACATTGCATTTTATGGCTCTTGCAGATATTTAGAAATATCTGTGTATTGAATTTGATCATTCTCTTTGCTGAAGAGATTTCTTTATTTAGGTCATTTGATTGACTCCACATAAACCACTAGTAATATTTCTGTTGTAATAAGGTGCTTATCTTTTTTAGAAAGGTATATATTTCATAGTGGGCATTTAGGCCAGTTCTTGGCTGCTTCCACTATTAAGGAAACGGGGTATTTCTCGTCATCAATATCAATGAAAGTGGCTGGGTATAGCCTTCATTCTAGAGTCAAAATTAGATAATTGCAGGTTGCTCATATAATCTGTGATTGTCGGAATGACTTCATGTTTTTTATTTATCTCTTTTCAATATTTTCAATATATTTTTTAGTTTTTTTTCGTTCTTTGCTGATCCTTTGAAATCTCATTAAGATACTTGGACGACTTTGAATCAAGAATTCCTCGCTCAGAAATGATGCTTCATGAGGTGATTTAAATATACCTTCCCTTGTCTTTCATGTTCTCGAATTATTGTTTCTATCGAAATGTTTTCTTAGAAGAATTCTTTGCCGTTGCTGTTATCATGGGCTTTCCGTGAGTTGTTTGGCTGTTTCAGGCTATGCACATTCCTGCCGATTTGTTTACCTATCTAGGAATATTACAAAGACTCGTATAAGTGCTCTGGATAAATGCTGTATGATCGAGTAATGTTCTTAAAAATCTATCAAGATTGCAATCGTATCACTGTTGAAAGTATGTCATTGCTTTCACTTTACACTATTGTAATGTTAGGATTGTCCTAGTTTTTGCAGTTGTAAAATTTTGTTCACCATTAATAAATTTGATAATGATATATTCATAGTATTAGGAAGGTATCATTATTAGAACTTATCGTTGGTATAATTGTATACTATTGTAGTTTTATCTATATTTTGATTTTGCATTGCTTTTTTATAAGAGCTATACGATATCCTTATTTTAGATTATCATTATTTAATTTTTACTTTATTGTAATTTATCTTATACTTTAATTCTATGACCTCAGTGGTTACAGCGTCTGCCTCACAACCGGAAGGTCGTGGGTTCGAGCCGTAGCCGAGTCATACCAAAGACTTTTAAAATGGTACTTACTGCCTTTTCTCCTGGTACTCGATGTATGAGAATGGAATGGGGAAGTTAAACACGCGGAGCTACCAGTGGACCATCCCTGCTCTATAGTTTTCACTCCATGCACCGACATGTGGCCTAGGGCTACTGGAAATGGAGATAAGTGCCGTCCTATACGCCATTGGCATGGGAGAAACTTTGACTTTTTTTATTCAAATTTCATAAGTAGTGACTGCAGCAATAAACTATGGTAATGATAGAATTTTGTTAATGATAGATACTATAGTAATAACAACAATAAAATAATGATATACTTCTAATAATGAATAAGTTGTAGTAATATAAAAGCTTGAAATAGCGATGAAGCACAACATCGATAACCGGAGTGATGGCCCAGTGGTAGAGCGTCTGCCTCACAACCAGTAGGTCGTGGGTTCGAGCCCCGGCTGAGTCATACCAAAGAGTTTAAAAATGGTACTCACTGCCTTCTCATCTGGCGCTCGACATATGAGAATGGAGTGGGAAAGTTGAACTCGTGGAGCTACCAGAGGACCAACCCCCGCTGTAGCTTTCACTGCATTCGCAGACGCGTGGCCTTGGGCCATAGAAACGGAGATAGGTGCCGCCTTATGCGCCATTGGCGTGGGAAAAGACTTTGACAAGATCGATAGATTTATAATAGTAACGAAATAACAATAGTAACAATATACTAAAGAAAGAATGAAATTAAATGTAGATAGAACTACAGTATTTCATTATTACTTTGACCCTGTGCTCTATCGTCTAAGGCATCCTTCTTCTAGTGCTTGTTTCAGTCTCTCGTTATTTTTGTTTTTGGAATTTTCATTTTTTGATATTTATATTTATATTTTAAGAATTTTATATTTTCTAAGGATGCATTTTAGAAATTCTTTGCATTTAGATTATTTTTTGACATGTAAAAATATTATTAAGAATTTATAATTTTTAAGGATGCATTTTAGAAATTCGTCGTTGATGCTATGTCAAGTTTTGACAAGGACATCCAGGTTAGCATTTGTGGAAGCTACAGAAGAGGTGTGAATATCTTTTGGTTTTTTTGCGTTTGTTTCGTGTTATTACTTCTTGTTTTCAAGTGTTTGAAATGCTTGTGAGACTTGACAGTGTGGAAATTGAATTTTGCTTTCAGTAGAAGGTTTCTTCATTTAAAATATCAGGGAAAGCTCCTTTCGAATGTTTCAATTTGTCTTTTGGGTGTTTTATATGCTACTCAAAGCATTAAGGAGAAACTTGTAGCCACATTATACATTTTTTTCGATCCCTTTGAACTAGAAACATTTCTTGGCAACCACAGCTTCATTATGAACCTTAGAAGAATGGCCACGACGAAAAACATTGCACATTTTTTCAGATCTTTAATTCGACATAACAAAAATTAAAACATATCCTTACTACCGTTTTAATTCTGTATTTCCATTTTGGACATAAACTTGAGAGCATTTCGAGACAACACGTCTTATCATCAGCTAAATAGATATGAGCAATTGAGGCTTATATAGACAAAGATGGTAGCAAATTTGTCCTTTGAACTAGGTGCTGAAAGTAGTGGCGATATTGATGTCTTGGTTGCACACCCAGATTTCACATCTCAAACGAAAACTCTTGGAACCCCGGCGAAGGTACCGTGTGCCAAGATTAACAGTGACATAATTCATCGATAGATTTCTCTGATTCACTTTCTTGTTGCAAAAATTTGATTGATAGATGATAAACTGATCAGTTTGTAGATGAATGACATTGCTTCTTTTCCCGGTGGTAGTAAATGTGTCATGCAGTTTTACCCTCTTCTTTCATTCATATATTTATTCTTTGCTTTTATATTTAGTAGTCCATTAACATACTAATTTATTTTATTTTCATTTATTCACCCAAATCTTTTCTGATGTTTATTAATTTCATTGATTGTCCATTCTTTCGTTCATCTGTTCATTCATTCACTCATTAATTTCCGTGTACTCTCATTAATTTTTTTTCAATCAGTCAATCAAGCAATCAATCAATCACTTATTCACTCATACTTTTATTTATTAGATTATTGATTAGATTTCATTTCATCAACATTCTAATTTTTGCATGTCTTTCTTAATTTCATGCTCAAGCAATCTTTCTATTTTTCTTGTATAATGTAAAGCATTTGTTAGTTTAGGAAAATAGATTAAAAAGAATCATTGGCGTTTTGGAAAAATCTGGGTATATTAAAGACACAATATCTCATGGAGATGCAAAGTTCATGGTGAGGCTCTTGATATTTGTTGTACGGAACTTCCTTCGTTGGCAATATATATGTGCTTTTATCGTATTGAATATATAGTTAGCACCTATTATCTATTTAAAATCGATAGAACTTAGCCATTGGTACTCTCGTGACCTGCTTTCTCAATATTTCCAATTCAAGCTTGTTTGTTGAGGTCGAGAAAGTTGATTTTAGCCAAGTTTTTACTTTAACTGAGCATTTGATCTTATATTTTATTGACTGTATGATCTATAGCCGCTCAGCTTCAGTGCATTTAGTCGGCATATTTCCGTATTTATGCTAGGATAGACGTCACAGCATAGGCTGAGTAGAGATTGATTTTATCCATGCACATGGTGTATTGAATCCCTGTGGCCCATTGCAGCATTTGAAAATCTACGCCTCCACTCCGGTTTATAACATAGTCATTCTCAAGGCGATTTCAGTCTGCTCTTCCAGATTTTGAGAAGTTCCTTCCTTCTGCATCCCGTTTTACTTAATCTCCTTTTAGCATCGAGATGTGGATGAATGAGTAGTTAGAGCAGTAAATCCAGCAGTTTAGTTTTTCCCTGCGCACTACTTCTAAGTATTATATACTAAATATTATCATATAACAGTTCAACTTTTGTTGGAGGAAATGCTTTCAATATAAACAACAGAATATGGGACCGGCTGCAAGGAGACATTTTCCAAAATTATGTAGGCCTGTGTTTGCCACAGCTAGAGGAATATACTATAATCGAATATTGCTCAATTCGTTCTTTTATTGGCTTATATCACCGTTGATATTTCTTACTTGACAGAAACTTTATCATAGAATATTTTTGCCCCTCCATTGAAACCTGATTAGAAAAACTACGCTCTATGGAATCGCCTTGTTTAATTATTTCAAAATTCGAGAGCCACTGATATCGCCTATTCCAGGGTTTACACGATCAAGAAAAGTCAGGTGGAGAGTCAAGGAAACTTGCAACAGGGTGGCCAGCAAGCCCTGGAAATCCTGGAAGACCCCGGAAAACCCTGGATGTTCATTGCTCCTGAAAAAATACCCTGTAAAACCCTGACATTTACAACCCTCCCCTGAAAAATTGTGTTCTGAAGCAGATTTCCCTTGCGTCAATATTTAGCCTTGCAGTGCTGTTACATTTTGTATTCCTGTAACACTGTGAAGGAGGACCTATTAGGTTATTGGGGGGGGGGTGGCGTACCGTGTTTCATGTGGCAGGCAACCTCTTTTTCAAATAATAGAAATGAAGTTTCAAGTAAAACACAGAATGGAATGTGGATGAGTCCAAGCACAAGGTCGATATGTGATAATTATCTTTTTTCAAAAGCATAGTCGAAAATCCCCTGGAAAACCCTTGAAATTTTGCAGAGAATCCCCTTGAAATTCCTGAAAAAATTTCGTTTGACTGTTAGCCACCCTGCTTTAGTATTTAGGAGAAAATTAGTATTTTCATACTGTAGGGCGGGTAGCGATTTAATGTTTGATCATTACGGAGACATTAAAAATGTTTTGTTTTACATTTAAGATTTGTTGAAGTTTGTTCCTTAACTTTGTAATTTGATTAAGCTAAGAAGTAAGATGATTGGTATTGACATGTACTGTTAGGTATAGTGCGCCCGTCCTCCTGCCCATTCCCCTTTAGTTATATTCCTTCGTTCTGTTCGGTTAGGCCATTGGTGTGTAGTCAGTCATATCAACAAGTCACCATATAAGAAACTTCCTTCGAATATCTTAAGGTAACAGTATATACCCTAGTCAAAAGCATTGCTTTTCATCGTGCTGTAATTAGCTGTCAGCAGTCAAAGGGGGAATCTTGATCCCCTCAGGTCAGGCAGAAAAAGCTGTTTTTTCACAAAAGTGAGGGGAGATGTATAGGCTGTACTGAAAAACTTCAGGGAAAATTTGTACTTTTTATACTTTTTAACCAAAAGTTAGTGAACGTTTTTTCAGAATATCCGTATAAACCCTATAATCATCAACTAGCAAGCGTTTTACTCTTCTGCTACTACTGATTTTTTACAGGGTGTCTGCAAATTGCCAGAAGATGGCTCAAAACATCGTCATCTGGATGTTAGGCTTATTCCATTTGACCAATACCATTTTGGAGTGTTGTTCTTCACTGGAAGTGATATTTTCAATCAGCAAATGCGGAAGGAAGCTTTAGAGAAAGGGTTTACTCTCAACGAATATTGTATAAGGTCTATATTCCACTCTTTTTTACATCTCTTCCTAGATCTCATTTTTCTTTAATTTTGCTTTAATTTTCTCTTTATTTTAACATCAATGCATTACTAAATGGGCTAAAGTGGTTTGTGCAGAAAAGTATTACATTCTGGAGTTATCTTGTTTAAAATAGCACATGGCTGGTAAATTCAATAACCAGGGTCGTAACTAGCGAGAGGTGTGGGGTGTGAAATCCTCTAACATTTGTTGTTCTCGTCTGTAAATTTAGATTCAATGACTTTCATCGGTAAGTGACTGTATAACATTTTCAAAAAAGTGTCCAAAATGCCGTTTCTTGCATCAACACGCCCCATATAAATAAAGACATCTTACTAAAAAGCAACCCATCTGTCGGTAGATTCGCACCTCCGTCGGTAAATTCATAGCATTATCAGCTTCTATCGGTAAATTATTGCTTTACACCCCCAACCCCCCACCAGGCAAAGAGGTCACGCCACGATACTGTCAATAACTACGATTTGAAGATATCATCTGACAATGCTGTGTAGAAGATTAGGTTGAAAAATAGAAAGTGATGTTTGATGCGAGCTCTGATTTCAATCTTATTACAACGATGAGAGTATAGAACTATGTGTAGCTAATGTTTAGGAAAGACACGAAAGACTTGTTGTTAGTAGAAAGGGCGTGGCGCGATTTGGTGATAGGAGTATGCTGTATGTGTCTTGCTTTTGTGATGAAAAGAATTAAAAACCATTATAGTATCATGTTCTATGACATCATCAGAGGAGCAATTTGTTCTGCCTTGAAATGAAAAGACAAGAAGTTCAAGGAATTTTTTGACAAGCAGGGAATGAATTATTGGAGATTATCGCAACCGATTTTTATAGTGGTAACTGTAGATATCTTTGAATGTATATTTGTGCAGAAGAAATAGTCACATGAGCTTTTTAAATAGCTATTATGTTGAGAATTTTAGCATTACATTTTACCATGATATAGGTATCTATATACTTCATTGCATATTTAATCAAAGCGTCTAAAACTTGTTTTTGTCAATTCAAACTATACTATGTTATACTATGCTGTGCTCTAATGCACTTCACAGTGTTATACTATGCTGTGCTATACTGTACTATACTATACTATACTATACTATACTATACTATACTATACTATACTATACTATACTATACTGTCCTATACTATACTATACTATACTATACTATACTATACTATACTATACTATACTATACTATACTATGCTATACTATACTATACTTTACTATACTATACTATATTATACACTTTTTTTTATAAGGAAAAGGTTTATAAGAAAATGAGGCTCAATTGGCCAAAGCCTTAAGAAGATCTTTAGAAAATTACGAGGCTCAATTTCCAACATTATGTGTTTTTATTGGCCAAAAATCGATATTTCATCATTATTACATTCAAGATATTAAAGATGGAATTCAACTTCGAGTATACAAGATTAGCAACGAATATGTAGTCCATTTTTGCCAGTTTATTTCAGTAAAAGTTTAGAAAAATTTAAGAAAATCGCAGTCTCAATTTCGGGAAAAGTTAAGAAAATTAAGGCTCCGGCAAAAAGATGGTTTTCTTATAAAAAAAACGTGCACTATACTTTGCTATACTATACTATTTTATACTATGCTATGCTATGCTACTTCTATGATACTCTATACTATACTGTACTTTACTATACCATGCTGTCTTCTAACATAATGTACTATATTGCAGTATACTATACCATATTGTGCCGTGCTATGTTGTGCTCTACGAAACTATTATGCTTTAAACGACTTACTTTATGTACGTACAGTGGGATTACAATAATAGTATCATCTCTTCTAGGCCACTTGGAATTTCAGGTATGTATTTGTTGGATCATTACTCATTTGATTCAGTTGGATTGTTTAAACCTAATTTTCGAGAGCAACATTGTTGTTTAGAATCTGGAATATGCATTGAAATATGTAATATTATTAGTCTTGTTGCTTTGTTGTTAAGTAAGTCAGAAAATGGTTTTTATGGAGTCCATGCAAGCTTTTTACTCAATTAATCGGTACGTCGTAGTTGCTGTTTGATTTGAAACCTTTGGGAATAAGACAATCTTGCATCTTTGTATCATCCCTTGAATTTATTTTAAAAAGCCAAAGTATTGGTATTCCTAGCTTTGAAGCATAACTTTTTGTTTATTGTGACAATGAAATTTCATCTTGTTTTACCTCTCCTGTTAGATATTGCCTTTTGAAAATCACAGAGCTTCTTTTAAAGAAATGTGCCTCAATAATTAGAACTAGGACTATTCTATTTTCCAAAATAATACCTCTGTTTGTTATTACCGGTCTGTTTGTTAGTTTTCTTTTTCGTTTTGACTGATTGATCATGTTGGATTTTGTTGAAAATTTTGGGCTGAAGCTCTACAGATACATCATACATGGTTCGTACAGTCTTGAAAAGTCCTTCAAAATTGACGTTTGCCTTGAAAAGTACTTGAATTTAATTTTTCCTTGAAGAGTCCCAGAACATGAGGTAAAAGTCCATGCGGTACATGAAATTGCCCCCCTTGATTGTAAAATGTTATGTGAATAATTGCTAAAATAGTCGTTCATTGAGCTGTGCTCACTGTGCTTCGTGAAAAGTCCAATATTGCGCCCATAGCTTCATTTAGATGAACAAGATTGGTCGACGTGACCTGAGGCCCTTGAACCAGGGGTGATTTCTAGGGGCTAAGGGGGCGAAGCCCCTTGTCAAAATTTTTGTTCATTTTGGAGGGCTCGGCCCCCCAAATTTTTGTATCACTCTTGCTTTTCAAAGCGCATTGACCTTGCTTCCAATGTTTTGTTTAGTATTGTTATGATGAATTTCCTGACTACGATATGGCTATTGAGGTCTTTGAAGATGTTGGCTATATTATATCACAATTAGACTAAATTATCATGTCTCCATCTTCAAAAATATGGATGGGGTTACAAACGGGCCACACCCACTTTCTAACATTGCACCTAGAGCCCCCCTTGTTAAAATGTTTAGAATTCACCCCTGCCTTGAGCTATATATAAATTTCAATGCCATAATTTCTTCAAACTTCATGCTTTTGTGTGTTTGTTTCTTGAGACATAAAAAGGCAAAGGTTTCATGGTACATTGGACAAGAATAAATGAAAAATCTGTTTTTCTATGTTTTTACAATATATGCTTACTGTAATTTTCCTTGAAAATAGCAAAATTTGCCTTGAAAAGTCCTTGAAAAACCTTGTTTATATTGTTGATAAATTTGTACGAACCATGATCATGCTCGCTATTTGAAAGTCCTTTCAGCTGCAAAGTGTGC
>WIPJ01001466.1:924054-946399 GCA_018155075.1 Cassiopea andromeda
TATATATATATATTTATATATATTATATATATTATATAAATGTATGAGTGAGCGTGTGAGTGAGTGACTGAGGGGGCGAATACTAGAATAGATAAATAAACAGATGAGCTAATGAATAGCGTATAAGTAGATCGAATGCTTGAGTGATTCAGTAAGTGAATTAGGATCTACAGAGTTTCGCCACTGCATCTCCGTTTACTGCCATAATTACGAGTAAGGTAGATAGTGACTAGAGATTTGAAAGCTGGCTGTCTTGAATAAAGTAGCTGTATAAAATTTTCATTGAAAATTTACTATCTTTTTACACGGCTAAGCAGCATTCATGGTTGGAAAATTGAGATAATTTAGGCGGAGTCCTTGGGCTTCTTAACGATTTACTGTATTGACAACTTTAAGGTTACCTGCACACGCCTGTATTTTATTTAACTAGCTTAAAAAGGTTTTCGGTTGACCTTCTAAAAGACAGGTGACGCTTCAATAGTCATTAGTTTGATGAAATTTTCTTGGTGATAATAAGTTAACCAAAATTTTCCAGTGAATGTGGTCATGAAGAGATATCTTAGGGAATATTCATAGAAGCTTAAGTACTGCCTCTGTCAAGAACATATTAAGCTTTGCTTTATTCTACTTTTGGCTTTATTCAATTGCGATTGAAGATAATCGGCGTTTCTTCTTTATCGAAGTTTTACTGCTTCAATGCAAAGGCACAGACACATAAAATGAGGGGAGGGGGCGGTGGCAGGGGACACGTGCCCCATTCTTAAAAAATCTGTATGTGAAATGCCCTTTGCAGCTTTAAGATTGGCCTATCTTTGTTTCTGACGGTGCTCCTGAATGTATGCTCCCATCTCTTGAAGTCTTCTTAATTCTCCAGTAACAAAGTTATTTAGGCTTTATGATAACTGATTCTGATGATGATCCGTATAAAGAAGGATCGAATTTTTAATGAAAAAATGTAAAATCACTTCAGCCTTTAATTGTCATGTTTTTAATAGTAGATATCCAGTTACGTTTACTATTTATGGTAGCTAATGGTATTTGGATTAGGGATCTGTTTGCAGAAGTGAATGAACTGTGCAAGACAAGACGCCTAGCTTGGATTCTGAAAATAAGAGATATTTTAATTGCTTCATTAAAATTTTATGCTTATCAAACAGTACTGAATCTATTGATATCACTGAAACTACTGGTGTGAACCTTCGATGTTGTGGGATGACCTTTTAGACGACCAATATGCTTTACTAGCATATTAAAAATACGTGATGTCTTTTTGATTTTATTTTGTGATCTTCCTACGACATAAGGGACTGTTCAAAAATTACGTCATGCCAAAATTTCCAGTTCTGAGCCACCTAGTCCCCGTCATCACGCGCTGTCACGTTTGTTGGCAAGAGCCCCTTGCGTTGCGTCACTCTTAGAACAAATTTTCTCTCCGATTTATAGCAACCCCGATACAAAACGAAATTAAGAACTAGTCAATTATATAATTTTATAATTGTTGTTGAAGCCAGTCCTATATTTGCGTTCTTTAAAACAAGAAAGCTATTTGGGGCTGTTCAATAATTACATTGAGCTGCACAACAACCCAAATGGAAAATGACATTTTACAACTGTAAAAGGATAGGGATGAAGCAAAGAAATCCCAATCCTCTTCTATGTTTTTTTTGACTACAGCAACATCAGTAAGTGTCAGCAAAGAATGTTTAAAACAGCAGTCAAGTATGAATAGCAAATATGAAATTGTCAGTCGCTTGTCCTACTTGGTACCACATTAACATCATTTAATAAAAGGTATCAACTTCTACAATCAATTACTCGAATATGACCTTCCTAAACATCAAAGACGCAGTGAAAGCACATTTTTCAACATCAAGTAAAAAATCGGAGTGGCTGAATGAAAATTATGCAAAACATAAACATTACTAAGATTTCTGAACATTACATGTCTCATTTAAATATTCCATTTACATTACCAAGTAGGCAGGGACAGGGATTACCAAAAGCCAAAAAAATGGTTTCGTTCGACAACCTCATTAATTTTGGTAATGTAGTGAGTGTCGGAATCCCTTTATAGTGCAGAACTTCTCAATAAAAAATTTTACAGTCACAGTGAATCATGAATATCATGTAGAACTATCTTCCCCCAAGGCATGGTATAATTATTGAACAGCCACTATTAACATTCGTTATGCTGATACATTACTGTGAAGGAGCTGTTTTCATTGTTGTTGTTGTTGTTGTTGTTAGTCATCTCATGATTTGCAATGGAAGTAGAGTAATTTAGGCAAGATTGAGATATGGCATATTCGCTCCCTTTAATGCAAAGTAATTTATTTGCAGGTGTAAATTCGTAAATGAGTCTACACTTGCAAATAAATTACTTATGTTACAATGCTATCAAGATCATTTTAAACTCCCTTATGTTATATTGCGCTATGCTATACTGTTTATTAAACATTGCATTATCTAATATTACATTATAGCATGCTATATTAGTTTATAGTACAGTACATTATATTACATTGTGTTATGTTATAACTTATTAGATCATACTTATCATCTCTTTATACAGTAATGTATTAAATTGCTTTACTTAATTTAGTATTTTGCTACACTAAATTATGCTACACTTGATAAGGGCATTAGAGCTCTTCGAAAGTATACTTTCACGCTGATATTCCACACAATTTTCAGCTTTTATGGTATGCAGAATTTCTCATATATTATATATTTTTTCAAACTTTAGTATAATATTGATTAATACTAAATTACATCTATATTCAGCAGAAAAAGTACAATTGACTGTCAGGATTGAACAACTACCAATAGTTACCAACAGTTCTCAACATGACAACAAAGTATGTAAAATTAATGATTAGGACCACTATAACGAGAAACATTATGACTTTCATTTCATTCATGAATTCAGACGTAAACGGTGTATTTCGACATTAATAAATGACTAGAAGTGCCAAAGTACTATGCAGGCTTCCAGACTCTCTCTCTCATTTAGAGGTAGTCTCCTATGGAATACTTAAAGGATGAAAAAAAGAGGGCTGGTACCATGAAAATTCTTTGACAACGCTCACTGTCGGCTCTTTGGCAGCTCTAGCCTCCAGCAATTTGTCTCTGGCGCCACCACTGATGATACTATATTACTGTCATCGCTAGGTTTGGTGATTTACCTTGTATACCGTGTATGCTCCTTTAGTCAAGTCGAAACACACCGTCTACATTCGAATACCCAACCAACTAATAGTTCATGATAAACCTAGGTTCCAAGGAGCCGCAGGATGTTACAAAATGTTGCAGAAATTGAAAATTTTTCATTTCTACGACACAGGTCGGTGAGTACCTTAGGTTGTGCTAGTATTTTCGTGCAACAGTCACTTTTGGTTCTAATGTGTTGCAATGTATAGTTCTTGCAACATCTACGACACCCTGCAGCACTCTTGGATTAATAGAAACCAGGCTATCCAATTTCAGTTTCCCAAGCTTCAAATTTACTTTAAACATCAGTTATTGCTGCTGCAAAATTTTTGTGTTTTGCTCCCTCATTTCCGTGAAAACTAAATTCCATCCCTAATGTAATAGCAGCTGGTCAGACAACCATAATTGAAATTGCTCTTTCCTGTTGCTTTGCGACTCCGAGATCATGAATTTTTTACTACTTGCATTATGTAAAACACTTCAATATATATTGCAAACCTTGATCTGTATATACAGATCAGCATAGGTTTCAAATCTTGTTTGGCTAAGAGCCTTGATCACATGCAAATTTTTGATGCTGGATTAACCAATAAGAACTCAGGAATTCATCAACAAATGCCTCTCACAGCTAAATGTAGGCCAATTTTTGCTGTTTTTAGCACCTCTCAAATAAAAAACATCGTGCAAAATGTTTTTGAAATAGTCTTGATTTTCTATTCGAAAATAAGTATTTCGATAAATTTAGCAAAAACTGCCGTTGTACTCTTTAAATATTTTGCCTCGACCGTAAATTATGAAGCATTGAAGTTGCTGATTTTTACTTCCCTAGTATAGCATATCGAGAAGGGAATGTATCATATGATCCTCGAGAGAAAAAAGGAATCTTTGAAAGAAAGTGTCATTTTCCTCATAAACTGGAAGTCTCATGCATTGATTTACGTACTAACCTTGCGCTCGGTGATAAATTTTATGCGATCGCTGGTTATGAGGCTCTGAATTTGGAGATCAGGGCTCATAGCCAATACGCTATTAAACTAAGCCGATACGCTAATTAATTCTTTTACTTGTCCATGAATTCTCCCTGATTGACAGCTGAAACCACTATACAGATCAAGCAATTTCGCCAGTGGCATGTCGAAGTGGGGGTGTGGGGGTTTCACAACCCCACTGGGATATTTAGTAGCCTACATCCCCACAGAAAGGTCTTTCAGCACACCACTGAATTTCCCCTACTCTAACACTGCACAGACGTATCGCCACGCATTTATTGATAACATTCTATAAACTTTGTCTCGATTTTACCCCCGTTTCCCCCAGTTCCTTGGACTTGGAGGGTGCCTCTGAGAGGACTTTAGTTCTGGCACGAGCATTACTGGCGTCACCAATGGCCTGCGTTGCGTCTCGAACCCAGGACCATGTTGGTCTGAGTCGAGTGCATAACCGCTAGGCCACGGCTGCTCAACATTCTATACACTTTTGACTCTTTCTAAATGAACTGGTATGATTAATGTTCAACAAGAAAGAACACGTTTTGGCGTAGACAACATTTACTCAAAGGATTTATTCCAGACAATTCTCTTTATTAACTGAAAAGTGATCAACTGCGTACTGCATTTCCAATCTAATAACAACTGCAGTATAATATGGTGTATTTTCTTTTCGATTTCACTACTCCCAGAAATGAAGCCCCTCAGTACCAGACATATCCTAAATTCTATATATTTGACTGCAGTATTCTTGTGGTGCTCGTAAATTAACTCTCCGTAAGGAAAATCTAGCTAACTTTGATGGACAGTTCAACTAGGATGGGAGCCATTCAAATATTACGTCACGCAAGGGGTGAGAGGGTCTTTTGATTTTTGTGACAAAGTGTGAAAAGGGGTGGGTGGGTTGTTTTTGCAGTGTGATGTCCCCTTTTTAAACAGCTCGATATTTAGCACATTTTGTTTCATAATAGAAAATCTGGCCATTTTTGAGAAGAAATTTGGCTTCACGTCTAAAAATAGTCTGGCAATTCTATTTTGATGCCATTTTGAGGCCAAAAAGGACATAATAAACTAATTATTTTGAGAACAGAAAAATATCACATTGAAATTCATAATGTGACGTCACACATTGGGGGGTGGGTGAGTAGTTTTGAATTTGTGACAAAGTGTGACAGGGGGTGGGTGGGTGTCTAAAATACCAAAATTAGTGTGACGTAATATGCCAATGGCCCCAAAGAAATGCAACTCTGTTGCAAGTGTATAGCAACATGACTTTCAATAAAAGCACAAGGTTGGTAGAGCTTACTTTATGTTGGAGGGGGCTGTCAACTTTCCAAGTTAATGTGTGGCTTTTGTTTGCTTAAAAACAACTACCTAGCTATTTAGCCCCTATAGCCAAGGCTGCCGTGAGGATTCTGAAACCCTGGAGTAAAGGGGAAAGACGAGATCCCTTGATAGTGAAGCGGGCAGAAAATGTTCAGAGTTTAGATATCAACTTTGCAACAGGATTGGTTTGCCTTATGAGACCAACAGATCTTGAAGCATTGGATGTTATGAGGCCTCTTTGACCTTGAGGTCCTGTGTAATTTGGTTCCTGCCACCTCTCGGCGACCTTGCCTACGGCATCCAGGCTTGTCCCACCAAAATATTGATAGAAATACACGCGCTACCCTTGATAAAAGCTATACTTGCTATCACAGATTGCATAGATGTCCAAAGATTCAACAATTGCATTCTGAGGGGACGATATCTGTCGATACAGTCTTGAAATGTCAAGGCTGTTGCCCTCATTTACCAACCTCACAATTGTAAGAAGATAGATTGGTTGAAACAGCGGAAGGATGAAAAGTTAAATTTTCGTTTCTAATGTGACATGCCAATGTATGTTTTATGCAATCACGTACTGTTTTTCGTTCTTTTGACCTCAATGAGGTATTTGAAATAATAGTCCCAGCGAACCCTCACGTTACCTCGTTTTGAAGAAGTATTCCAAGCAAGCATGTCACTTCAAAATGGCGGATAAGATTATACCAACGTGTTGGGAAAATACGAGAGAATGGATATTAGTTTACGATCTTATTTACCATTCAAATACAACTGAGCAGAAGATTGATGCACTTAAGATAATAGATGTATGGAGAAGTAGAAGTGAAGCAAAGCTGCCAATAGCTGTAGATTGTACAGCATGTATAATTAGTGCCATGATTGTAGGCCCTTCACCGCCAGACTCAATTTGTGGCAGTAGCCAAGAAGAGTTGTTAAAGAGACTTGCCTTGGCAATGACATTAGTCAGATTCGTGAATGGAATAACAGACCAAGGTTATAAGTATTTTAGATATAGTTTATCTCCATTCCAAGGCAAAAGCAACGTGTTTCTATGTTTCTAATTAGAAAAAATAAGCTAGAATGATATTTTGAAATCTATCAGCACTATCAAAATAATTTTGGTGATGCAGACATATTCAAAGGCCTAGCTTGCTACGATTTGGCTAAATGGACTTGCTGCATACAGCAAGTCATAGAGTTTCTGAAAGTATAATATGGTTTGCTCAAAAGTGTTAAATTTTTTAAGTGGTTGGTGTAATAACAGTGCTATTTGGTATTAAATTGCAGTAATTAACTCAATGAAAAGTTACTAATCATTGTTTTTTGTAGCTTCATTATTGATTGGAGTGCAGCTTCTATCAATCAATATCTAACCCCTGCTATATATGTAGCACCTTTGTTTTCATGTAATCCAACATTGGGTATAAGAAGTTTCTTACACCCAATGCCAGTTTCAGTGTAAATTAAAGTTACCCATTTGTAGTAGAGGTTGGAATTGTTGTCTAGGAGCTACACTCCCATCATCAATGACATTAGTGTACAAGATTCTGACAGGCATCTCCAAATTTCATCACATTTCTTGATAAGGTTAGCTGCAAATCCACATCTTGCACTTAGGAAGCTTAAGTTCTCCATCTAGTCTGTAAATTCCAGGGTGCATTCCATGTTGATACCACACTGGACATTTTTTCAGTAGTCTTTCACTACACTATGACAAGGCTCTCTTAGGAATGGGGTGGCCTAGTCATATGCCAAAGCCTTCTTGGTTTCTTTATTGCTTGGCCAACCTCACTCAGAAGAGTTTTATATTATGCATGCTTCAAATACATAAATAGTCATATGTAGTACCATGTATGTACCTATGTAAAGGTGAAATGCATTGGGGGAATAATCTGAAAACTTCAAGCAGAGACCTTCAAACTGTTGGAAAATGTAGGAAACACCTGGGCATATATGCTGTTTTGATATTAGCCTGGGAAGGACATCAAGTTGTAATCCAGTAATGTGCTGTTCCAATATTTTGTCAATAATATGGCAATACATTTGAAAATTTAACTATCCAAGGGATTCTCTGTGACTGATACACCAAGACATGGGGGATTTTCTTTCATATGCCAAGGTATTTTTCTTAGCTCATGCTGGACATATTTGGGCCTACCTACATGCAATGCAGTCTGGTTCAAATCTTGGGTTAGCTTAGCTGCAGTACCTCTCACTTAGCAATTGCATTTCTCAATATTTCATTTCTACCTTGTTAGAATAATTGTGTCACAGGTTTTTAATCTCTTTGTAAGCATGCTCTTTCACCTCTACAAAGCATTTGTAAATCACTGAATTTCAGTAGAAAGTTAGATTTTCTTTCTCATTTGATTGTGGAAAAGAACATTTGGTTCCCCACAACAGATTTTGTTTCAAATTTAGTCATTTGGTATCTGCACTGTGTAGTGATTTTAGCAGGTTTGATTGGCTGTGGAGAAGGAAATTATTTCCATCTTGAATCCTCCTTGCACCGTCAAATCTAGTAGGATGTTCCATGTATTTTGGATTGGAGGTAAATGTTTGCTACTTTTCTATGGCATCACATTCCGACTGATACTGTTCCATCAACTACATTTATAACAAATAATGCATTGTTTCTAGTACAAAGAGGTGTATATGCAAGATCAGTGCAGACAATAGCTGAGGAAATTGGCATCCCTGATTGGTTGGTGGATCTTCGCCATGATGCAACACATTCATCACTGCCTTCAGTAGAATTACTTGAAGCAGGCTGTAATGTAGCACTGGACTGGCTAAAGTCACACTATTGGGAGAAGACATTCCAGTCATTCAATGAATCAAATTTACAAGTTCTGACTGATGAGTTCTGTGATTTGCTTGATCACTACTTCTTTGAGTATTGGCCTGAGAAGAAACCAGATAGAAAGTTCTTTGATTCTTTCAGTAAAAAGTGGAAAGGGATGATGTCCACAGACACAATAAGGTACACCTTTTATGATTGATTCAAGGAGCAGATAATGGGCACTAGTCAAAATTGTTTGATTTCTAAAAAATGGTTTGGAAAACTTGCTCCACTCAGCATGGGTATCTCTTTTACCCATTTATATTGTAAAATCTAGTGTGGATTACAAATTATATGCCTTTTACTAAGTCAAAAATATTTCAATAAAAGCATTATCCAGGCAATGTTAAGCCCCATTAAACCTCACAATTGTTGCAAATGCCTCACTTACCAAAAGCACTGTTAATAATATGGCTTGGAGAGTCACGATTTTCTTCTGTTCATTCGTTATTGCATAGTATTTTAGAAGCTTATGTTTTACTCAGAAGAATCAACAGACAAATATAAAGGCATTTGTCTTAATTCTGTTCTCTTACATAAGAGGTGGAACTGCTTAACAAATATTGTATGCAGATATGTTTGCTTCCCATGAAGTTACACTAGGTGTCACAATTTATCACTTTTTTGACATGTCCTATTCTAGTTGGAAATTAAGCTGACTTGTACAAATTGCCTCAAGCTCCTTCCCTCTTTGGTTTGATGTAGCGAATTGCTATAATGCTATATGTTATTGCAGGGTGTCCACTCCGGCTGGAAAAGCTGGAAATGCTGGAAAAGCTGGAAAATGAGCCTTTTTGCAGAATTTGGCTGGAAAAGCGGGAAAATCATAGGTTTTCCTCCTACTTTGGCTGGAAAAGCTGGAATTTTATTTTTGGGCTTAATAATAATTAGTAGCATTATTAGATGAAAAACGTCCACAAGCAAAGTATTGAAAATGATATTGGTGTGATAGCTTTTGACAATTCAAGTGATATTGACAATGTTAAAGCTGCAAAATATTACAATTTCCCTCATTTTTGTGGATATAACTATTATGAGGTAGACACTTATATCAAGTACTTTTAACAAGTTTACTTGCTCTCTAGTCTATTTTTAGCTATGCTCTACCCTTTCAGATTCTACTTTGGTCTCTACAGCATAGATATTTGTCTTAAATTTGTGCTAGGAAAGTAATCTCAAAGCCTTACTCAATGCATACCTTCAGAATATAGAATTTTCTTTTAAAAACTTTAAGTGAATATTGCTGATGAATTTTAGAAGCTATGGAAAAATAACCATCTCCATTTTTGGTATTTTGATAAGCCTATATGTGCACTTTAACTTGGCAAAAGATTGAGTTGTTATATGCTTGGCATAAAAAGTTAATTAGCATTTGTGTCATTGCATGTGATGAAAAATTGAAAATTTGTAGATCCAACTTTTAGTCAAAATTGGAGTATTTTCCACTTATAACTCAGTGATTTTGATATCATTTTTGGATTCCTCACCCTTAGAAATAGTGAACTTGAAATTTTTAGCGCAATTCCTCTATTGGATCAACAGTTATTGTCAAAAGAATGACAGAGTGTGAAATTTTTGTGGCAGTGCTGAGGAAAAAATGCCAAAAAGGGTCTGGGACCAAGTATCAATATCTCAACAATGTCTTGGAATTTTAAAGTAGAATTTGGTACACAACCTTATCTCAGAAGTAGAAACTAATGTACCAAAAACCAGCCAATTCTGAGGGGAGTGGTGACATGACCGTTTCATTTGGCATGGAATGACCCCTTTGCCTTCCGGGGATGGTTGCCGGAAGATATTGAAGTTACATAAGAAATTTCACTTTATTGGAAATTTTAAGATCCCTTCATGACAATAGTCGAACTGCATTTTCAATGGCTTCTATTTCATATCAAAATTCATGGGATGACTGGAAAACAACGTATTCCTCTCCTGGAAAGGCTGGAAAAGGGTCACTTTTTGCTGATACTTTGGCTGGAATTTCAGCTTTAACTCAGTGGACACCCTGTAATGTATTTTCTGAAAACTCTGCGAACTAAATGAATCTGTTTAAATAATTTATCTGCAACCATTTAGTTTGTTTGCTGTGTCCTCTGCTTTCCTTGAAGCTTACCTAGGCTAAATTATTTACGCTTGTTCCCCTCGTGCAGCCTGAGAATAACAGAATTTGTCTTATTCAGGAATGCTATCATGCCTTCACTGCTGAGGAGTGGAATCCTATTACCTTCTCAAATTCAAATAGAAGAACTTGATGGTAGAGGGAGCAAGGAGCCGATCGAACAGTTATTGGAATTTTGGAAGCCTTTAATATTATGGTTGGAGCAAGAAAATAATCGGTTTGTAACTTTGTTAGCAGATGGACTGCTCAAGCATTATGAAAATAATGACAACAGATGCGAAGCAAGAAGATTCGTAACCCACCTTATTTCGACTTTTATCAAACAATTACGTCTAGGTTGTGAAAACAGAGAATTATTGCGTCGTATTTTGAAATACTGCCTTCTAGACCCTTTTCATGAGAGTAATGAGTTACTTGTTGCAATAGCAAATATGGTCAACTTCAGCGAAAGTGCGAAGACGGAGATCCATACGCTTTATAATGCTGCCACGCAATACAGTGACGTTTTTGCCGATTACTGTTTGACTAACGACCTGTATCTCGCCAAGAATTGTTCTAAAATAAAAGAGTATTTTGCAGCTATGCCTATTGCTAATTTGGACCTCGGCGACCTCACGCTAGGCCCATCAGATCCTTCCATAGATGTAGGTAGCTCTTGGTCAGTTGCGGCTGGAGTTTCCTGGGGATCAGTGAAAGAAGGGCACCCATTGCGTTTCCTTCAATCTCATTGCGGTTCTGACGCGGATTTAGACCTCTTGAAGCTGCCTGGAAGTATCGATATTGCTGTTGACCAGGAAATAAAGCTTTCAAATGCATTATTCGAATCTGACTATGACGCAACACTTGGTGGAATATCTGATAGAATTGTTGGTAAAAGTAATGTTAGATTTGATATGGAACAAAGGACGTTGAACTCAGCCCCCGGTCAGTTTGACAAGAATATAGGCGATCATGCAGAAAGCTTTCTTTTATTCTGATTCCAAGAAGGGGGTGCTTTAGGCGCATTGTAGGACAGCAAGATAAGCCAGAACACAGTGAGGCTATTAAACTGCAGTACGCGTGATTATGTTGAAGAAGTAGGTTGTGCGAAGGCAGCCTCACTTTGAAGCTGGGTTTTAAGCTCCAACCCTATAATTTGCTCTGAGTGTACCATACATTTTTCAATCCTTGGCTAGCGTTGTCGACGTGTTGAAAGCATCTGGAGCCTAACTGGCTCTTGTAAGAATTGACCGAATGATCTCTTTTTTCTCCAGAGTGCCGCAAACCTTAATTTGCATAGCTTGTATTTACTTGACATTCATTATTTTACGTTGAACAGATGGCCACGATTGTGTTAATTCGCGTTGTTTTGACACTTTTCCTCATACAGTTGGAATTTTCCCTTTTAATCCAATGAAACTTTTGATTGCTTTGCTTAACGATGATAGGCGAAATTGAGTTAGTGCTCTTTTATTGCCCTCAATTTGATGTTAGATCCCTCAAAAGCTGACATTTACGGCAAGTGAAGGCTAATTTTTTCTCCGAAATGGATTTTGCGTGAATTGAGAAACCGGCTAATTTCCGAGGTAGCGTTGGCAAATAACGCGAAGAGTAGCAATCCCTCTACTTATCATTGCTATTTCATTACTCTTATTGAACTAATGAGAGTTATATGAGCAACTTTTTCTTTCAGGCTCGTCGGATCACTGTAATTTCCGAATAGCATTTTTAACGGGTATACAAGAGCTAGTTCTTACGATGAGCCATAGATGACCCGAACCTATTATAGCACTGGTTCAATAATGGCGCGACCGAAGGGGATGAACCAGTGTCGAGCCTATGAGCTGCGAGATGGTGGCTCGAGCCGATAATTTTCTGTAGTTTCATGCGCTGAACCGAAGATGAACTTAACTACTCAAATTGCTAAATGCATAGGTTCAGCTCATCTACGGCTCATCGTATGAACTACCTCTAAGTAGTTTGTATGGTGTATAATTGCCATGCAATATGAGAATTTCGCGTACTTACCAAGTTGATAATATCTATGTATTTTTTTGCTGTGAGTGGTGACCATGAATGGATGTACTCTCAGGTGCCAAATAAACGCCCCCCCCGCTTATTAATTTTTCGATTTTTTTCCAATCCCCCGGACCTTATTAGGACCCCCGTTTATTAATTTTAGGAAAATTGACTTTTTTGCAAACCCATCATTGCATTTCCTTTCATTGTTAGTACAATTTACGCCTGATTTTCATGGCAAAATAGCGTACTGCTGTATATATTTAAGTTTTATGCTCTATGAAAATCTGTTTTTGTTCTTTCCGTGGTTGTATAATCATTTAAAGCCTTTTCTTGAATTCCAACCCTCCCGTTTATTAAATTTCGGAATTTTTTCCGATCCCCCCAGTTTATTAGGATCCCCGGTTTATTTGGCACTTGAGAGTACCCCCTACTTTTTGAATGCTTCCCTAAGTCCCTGCTTTTGCATGCGAATTGTGCTGACAGCAAAATAGCTGCTACGTAAGCTTTTGAAAGGGACTTGAAAACATCTAATGATCACACAGCTAAATCACTGACGCACAAGCAATTACAGACTCATATGAATCAAAAATTGGTTATTACATATAGTTGAGAGCAAGGCTTGATGATTTAGTCCAGATGAATATCATTATGTTATGAATACTTGCACATTGTGCCTCGTGATACAACTTGCACCTTGTACCTCGTGATGTAGTGTTTATGACAGCACCTAAGCATCTTTGATCGCATACCCAAACTGTACTCTTGCTTGAGGGGAAGCTAAGCAAGTAAAATACACGCTTTTTTATAAGGTGCCAGTGTCAAGGCCTAGTCCGAAAAGTTCCTTAATTTTGGACCTGCTTTTATCATATTCTAGAACTAAACGTTTCTTAATAGTTCCTTATTTTTCACTGCACATATAGTGTCACAAAATTGGTACAGACACAAGAAAGCATCAAAATTCTGAATTTTACTTTTACTTTTGGCTAGAACTTAAGACTAAAGACACAATAAAATAGGAAAGAAGATTTTGTAAATGTATCTACGTGAGTTTTGGCTGTAAAGCCAATAGAACCGGCATCTTACTTCTTGATTATTTGCAGTTATAAATACGCTTCAAATTTCAAAGCTCCTTAGCTTAGTCTCTGTTAGTACTATAAGTTCCTTAAATATTTAGGCCGTCTACATGTCTGTTCCATATAAAATGGTTCCTTAAATGCAGGTAGAGTATGATAGTGATAAAGTCATAAATTGTGTTTAGGGTGTATTTGTTTCCACCTTTAAATCCGAAAATACATAAAATAGGACTGTTTTTGAATTTTTAATTGAATATTATGTAAGTGGAGTGAAATACATGTTTTTTTTATATGGAAGAACTTTATAAGGAACCTAAATGTAGTCGGAAGAAAATGAATTTATACTACTAACGGAAAACAACCTAAGCAACTTTGCAATTTGAAGTTTTTATAAATGCAAATAATCAAGAACTAGGAAGCAGGCTCCATTCATTTACAGCCAAAACGCAGATATATACATTTATGAAACGTCTTTCTTAGTCTTGAGTTAGCCAAGATTACAGGTGAAATTCATAGTTTTGGTGGCTCCTTGCTTCTATATAACTTTTATGGCACAACATGTGCAGTGAAAATTAAGAAACTATTAAGGGACTTTCAGTACTAGAATTTGATAAAAAGAGGCTCAAAAATAAAGGAATTTTGGGACTAACCCTTGAGCTAAAGTAGAGGTAGTCCCGTATACGTTCGTACGTAGGGGAGTGCCTGCTAGAGAGGACACTTATGCTGAGCCATCGGCATGTGAGGTATGGTGGCCAGTTCCTTTCCTCGCAACCTTTATCTCCCCAGTGTTCCCTCGGGGTACCCATTTGCTCCTGGGTGAACAGTGAGCGAGCGTTCAGTCAGGGCATCGAGTCTGGCTCGAACCTAGACCTTCCACATGGGAGGCATGCGCTCTAACCACTATGCTGCCTCGCTCATATCAAGAAACCCTTGAGCTACGTTGCTTTTTAAAATGTCGTGTTTGACCAGTCGATGATGTGAGACTTGCCACGCAAACAACTGCATGTTTGACCTGTTTCATAGCGTTTGGAACTAGAACAAAAATACAGCGATTTGACAGGACTTGCCTATATCTTAATCTGATAAGATAAGTTCAGCTGACCATGTCTCGATTATTGTTTGTCAAACCCAGCCGAATAATGGCTATTTCAATATGAACTGTTCTAAAAATATATATAGTTAGGTGTCACAGTGAAAACTCCATTACTTTAGACCACAGAAGTGATGGTGAATAGTTTTATCAGTATTCTTTGGATTTATGATAAACTCAAAGCCTTATCTGTTGACATGCAAAGCTAGAATTAATATTGATATTGAATAAAAGACCCTGTCAGATTTATTCTTTGTGATAAGGTCACATGATTCTTGCTTGAGGTCACATGATTCATGTTTCGGTTTCTTATCTATATGGCACTGTCCGTCCTTTTTTGAAATAAATTGCAATAATACCAGCAATGTATAGAAGCCTAGGATACCAAACAATTGTCCATAAATACACTTTTCTGAAATTGGGTCATTACATTTAACACCGGAATCGTTGACATAAAATAATGTACGTACTTCCTTCCTCAGACCCACGGCAGATTTGAAACGTCAGGCAATGACCACAAAGTGCGTGAACTACATTTCAAATTGCAACTTTTTATGCGAAAAACCGTATTTCCTAACGAGGGCCCGAGAAAAATGCGGGCGTCGCGGGCGCCTTCCTCAGGCAGCTTCAATCCTTGCAAGCAGTTTGCGCAAGCCATCGTTGTCCTAAACTTCAATTCATGTCTTCGATGTTTACCCACTAATTTCTATCAGCATACACAAATATAATTTGAAATATATAAGTATGCTACGATATAATCGAAATAAAGTAAGTCAGCCAATTTATCTGCGCAGGTAGAAAAAGCTGCGCCCTCCGACAAAAAAATTTTGTCGGACAACTATCCGGAATTTGCTTTGTGATACTATTAACAAAATTCGTTTTCATCATCATAACCATTTTCGTGCAGTTTTCAGAATAATTTGAAAATATTTCCATTTGTTTAGCTGGTATTACCTCTTTTAAGTATGTATCAGATTCTGAACCAAATTGAACGTACTCCCAATCATTTTATGCACGTGCTTTGAAAGGTGTTCCAAAAGGGCGGTGCAACGCCAACTTCCTCGTACTGCCAAGAGGTACATGCAATAACTTCCTGTTCTTTGCTTTTCTGTTATATAACATTCCTCAATATAGTGACCTTTAGAATATAGAGCCATTTCTTTTAATTGGTTACATAAAGTAGTCACCATGTTATTAATAACTGCTTTGTCAGTTGTTGAAGCCTCGTCATCGTTCATTGGCTTAAGTGGTCGTATTTGGGGGCAGTAATGTTCTCGTGAATTTTTAGGAAGTACACGTTTTGTTATAAGAACGTTTTTTGGCCTAGTACTGAAACCTTTTTGACCTTTTTCACATTACCAGTATCAAAACTTTCCTACGACTTAGCAAAAATTTTTGAGTTCCAATGTATTGCACATGCACTTTAATGGAAAGTGAAAAAGCTCCATGTACACTTGAAATGATGATAACTCGTAGTAAATAGCAGAAGTTAAGCTGTTTGAGGATAGCCAAATCACTTATATATGACATTTCGTACTCAGATAAATTGACCGAACTTTTTTAACTTTTTGAACAGCGGAGTACTACTCTCTTGACAAAACCGTGAATAAGGCGTAACTACCACAAACATGTTCAAGTTACAACTCCAAATCGAGGCCGGTAGGGATTGTGCAAGGCTTGTCAGTCACGTGAAATGAAAAAAACAAAACCAGGAGAAACGAAGTGCAGGCAAGAAGGGACAGAATATTTTATGTAAAGTAATCTAATCCCCAAGTCACGCTAATACTAATTATGCAGGGTTGATCATGAGACCTGCGTAGCTTATTTACTGACACAACGTGGTTATTTTCAGATGCAAGGCACAGAGCATAGCTGAGCAGTTGTCCTATTACCGTGAAGCTGAAAGCCATGAAAGGCCTTGCAACTCTAATATTTTTAGTATGCCTAATAGACAGCGCATACAGTGAAAACTGCAATGTTGCAGATGACTCAAGATTTGATTGCTACCCTCAGCCAGATGCAAGTAAAGACAAATGTGAAGCTAGGGGCTGTTGCTGGGTTCCTGCAAACGCCAGGCCCAATCCCAAGAGTAGAGCAGGGCTCAATCTAACCAACTTGGACACACCGTACTGCTTTTATCCAGCTGATTATCGAAGCTACATAGTAGACAGCCTCAAAGAAACAAAAATGGGTTTGTTGTTAGACATGCAGTTGAATGGTCGCGGTGGACCGTATGGTGGTACCTATGAGAAGATTGTCGCAGACATTGCTATGGAAACTCAAACGCGACTTCGTTTAACGGTAAGTATAAAGTATGTACAAATTGCAATGAGACCCTACCAGCAACTAGATGTTTGAGAATTTCTATGAACTTTCGGCACGTTTATATACTGCACTAACGTATTCTAAGCCAATCAAATAAGTGTGGTCCGTTGAAATGGTCTTGATTCCACTCTGTCAGCACTTTGCAAGCATTTGAGATCTCAGCATTTCTTCCCTGGGACCACCTGCAATTAGCAGGAAAGAAGAAAATGTTCCAAGTTACGACAATTTATTACTTATTACATATCACTTTTGTTTAAAAGTGAGCAGTTACCTTTGGTTGTGCAGCAGCAACCCCTAGCTGGGACAATAGGCCAACCCCCACCTGAAATAGCCTCTCCAATACTTGACAGTTAAATGCTTATTTTGTATAGAAATGTAAATGATACCCAGTTGTTTTTGCCATCACATTTGTTGTTATGGATGCAAATTCCTCACCCCCCCAGACCCTCTAAGTTCAATAGCATATTTAAGTAACAAGGAAGTCCTACCATGGGTATCAAAGTCCAGTCACTTTTGTCGTCAGTGTCACTCACTTTTGATTAATAACCATTTGGGTGGCACTTTGTCACACTTTGGCATTGTTGTTGCCTGGTGACATTGTAATTTGCGTGCCCAAAACTGGTGTTGCAATGTAGACATCCCTTGTTACTAAGTGTCAATGCCGTAACCACCGGGGGGGGCAAGGGGGCTGGAGCCCCCCAATAATTTCTTGTTAAAATAATTTTTCTTTCAATTATAATACTATCTTAAAGTGTGACCCGTTATAGCGTGTTTAGACGTTTGAAAATCGTAAAATTTTCTCAGCTCCTCCGCCTCAACCATGGTGAGGCCTCCTCCGATAGTGACTTCTAAGCCCCCCAAAATGAAAATTGTGGTTAAGGCCCTGCCCCCCCAAAATTAAAATCGTGGTTACGGCCCTGGTGTGTAGGATTAATCATGCCTAAAACTATACATGCCCAGACTGATGCTCAGATATGTTTCTACTGCAATGATAATTTTACTGTGCAGATCACTCTTGAGTACCAGATAATTGGGGGGGGGGCATGACAGCAAATGTAGGTAATATTCAGAGAGCTGATATGCTGGGACGAGATTACGCTGAGAGGTTAGAAGGTGGAGAACAAGGACATTTCAGCAAGCAACTTTCATAATTGCTTTTATAATCTAAGAGGAAATCTATAGAAGAGACTCAAGAACAAAACTGATTTGACTAAAAAACCATGGATGAGACTCAATTACACTCTTCAGTTCTTGAAAATGTGAGTGTTATTGGAAAAAATGGTATTTTTAAGGCATTGGAAAACTGTCTATTATGAGAGGACAATTTTTCAATAATTAAAAGTATATAACAAGCAAATTTGTACTAGCAAACCACATACACTGTATTACTCTTAATGTAGATGGCAAATGCCACTTTGATTGTGCAGAGTATTTCTGCTTATTTGTATAAGCTATGCTAGTGTGCACATGCTCCAAAGCTGGCTTTGAATTCTGCAAACAGTATATCTATGCTTAAGCACATTATGAATTTGAAATGCTTTATGTGCTCTCTTCTTTCTGGTGTTTGTGATTATTATTTAGTTTCTTCTATTTTGTGGTAGTTGAGTGTGAAGCCATGTATGCATGCTGCAAGTTCATCATTAACTGCATACCACATTTTTGTTAGCTTTAAAAACCTTTTTCCCATTGTAGTAAATGCTTGTAATCAACTTTCTCAATCCTACTTTTTTGAAGATCCGAGGAGCTGCTGATAAGAGGTATAGGGTGCCAGTCCCCATCCAAAAGGTATATCAGAGAAGTGAAGTGCAAGATTATGACTTTACATACAACTATGCACCATTTAGTTTTCAAGTAAAAAGAAAATCTACTGGCTCTATGTTGTAAGCATTGTGAAATTATGGATTTGTTTTTGTCATCATGAATTATATGTAGTATTTATTTAACAATAGTTAATTCTTCTTCTAATTACTTTGTTCAGTTTTCAGAATTTTGCAGAATTTTTAGCATTAACATTATGCATTTGTATTTGCTTTTCAGGTTTGATTCATCAGTGGGTCCTTTGATATTTTCTGACCAATTCTTACAAATATCATCTTTGCTATCAACTGACAATATTTATGGGCTTGGAGAGCACATGCTTGGGCTGAAGCTGAGCACAAAATGGAATCTTCTTACTTTGTTTGCAAGAGATATTGGAGACCCACCAGTGAGTGCCTGATATGTATTTTAATGGGCACTTACAGCTGTTTTGAAGTGAATCACTCAGAAATATTGCTATATGTAGATTTTGTATCTTAGCAATCATAAATCCTCCAAACTAGATGCAATGACAGTGAGATTAGGCTTATAAATATTACTTTTGGTGAAGTAGATTCCTGGGAATTGAGCATGTGTGTGGAAAGAGCATATGCTACTTCTTGACTTTTGGATTTTAGTAACTGCTGGCTTAGTATATCCAGTAAATAGGACAATAGGAATCATTACTGCAAACACTTGAATATGATCAGATATAACCAGAGCACAGCAGATCAACATCAAATAAACAGACTGCCTACAGGAGAGTTGTAAAATCTTAGCATTGTTGCTAAGCCTTAATGGTTGCTGTAGAAATAGTTTGTTTCATAAAAATGCAACTTTGTCGTGCTTCTGTCAGGCAATTGTCTTCTTCTGATGAAAGTTTGCCTGTCAATTGAGGTATGCTGATTGTAGAAAGGTATAAGCACATATAAAGATTGATGCAAAGAGATGCATACTAGGGTATACTGTAACTCTTAATGCTGCTTTTTTATTTCATTAGACATACTTGCCCAAAATGAGCCATAGATAGTAAGAAAATTATGCACTTGAATATGCATTGGCAGTGCCAAAATGATGCCAGAGTAGGGTGCTTTCATATGGGGATGTGAGACATAGTCACCCAAAAAGTGCATAGCCTATCAATGTTAGAAGGGTCTATCATGCCTCAGAAGTATTCCATTTATGGCATTTGACCCCAGGAGAAAAAATAGTTGCTGAAGGAGAGCCATCTATTATGTTAGTTCCTCAAAACTGCATGACCAGTAGTTGTCTCTCAGTAATTCACTGAGATTATATACAGAAGTGCTGTTAAAATAGGCTATCATACATTGCATGATTGTAGCATCAACATATGCATGACATTCAACTGTCTACAGCTCTGGTTCAGTTCTAACGCCTTTTGTATCTCCCATGTGATAGGGTGGCGTAAATCTGTACGGCTCATTTCCATACTACATTAACATGGAAGAGGATGGCAATGCACACGGAGTGTTTTTGTTCAATAGCAACGCGATGGGTATGAAGCTTTTTCATGCAAGGGACCGTTAGTTATTTATGCCTCATATTCGGAATGAAGAGAAATGTTTGTTTGGGTACTTTATTTTGTGACCCAACTCTGGACACTATTATAATAATAGTTACCCAACAAATATAGAGCTATTAAAAATATGCTACCCAACCTTGGAGGGACAAAAAATGACGTACCCAACCTTAAGGCTGTGCGGAAAATCATTCACCAACCCTATTTCTCTTCGGCCCCAACCTGAGGCATGAATAATGACCGGTCCCTAATGCACTAGTGTTTCTCGCTCCACTCATTATTTTTCACGTTCGGATTGAATAAGATACTGTGTAAGGGCCGGTTAACACGATCATTTTTCAGAACCATTTAAGAATGACGACTTGTTAAATTTCATGTTGTAGCAGAAAAGTCTGTGATGTGCACTTACAACGGATCAAGTGGATTGGCTAGACGAACCTTGAGTACACTTTTGCATTCTGTTACAACTTGAAATGCGAGAAACAATCATTCTTTAATGTGCTTTGAAGATGATCGTGTAAAGCGGCCTTGATGATCAACCAAATTCTTCTCCGTTTCAGAGATGGGATATTTCTTCTTCAAAAGGAAAGAAACCTCATTGTTTTTTAATAGCTACCGTCATACCAGTATTGATAGTCCTCAAAAGGAAATTACATCACAATGGGTTTATTGCATTTTTAAAGAATTAAAATTTGTCGTTTACTTGATTGTTAGTTTGATCCTTTAGTTGATGAATACACGTTTTTTATTTTTTAACAGTGTTTTTGGTCTAGTACTGAAACTTTCCTGACTTTCTCGCGATTCCAGTATCATTCTTAAGAGTTTCTTAGCAACTTTTTTGAGTTTCAATGTATTGTGCATGCACATTAGATAAAAGTGAAAGGCTCCATCTACACCTGGAATGATGATAAATCTTAGCAAATAGCAAAGTAGAACTGTAAGAGGAAATCAAGTATAGAATCCATAACATTTTGTACACAGACCAGTTGCATTTAAACGCCTACACACTATCCTAGATCTCTAAAATTCAGTCCTGAAAAATTCTCAACATTTGAGCAGTCGAATGTACTTGCTTATCAACCACTTCTTAAAAATAAAAAAACATGCCCTCTGGTTACGTCACTGGAAATAGGTAAGATTATTACTGAATGGCTACTTCCTCCAATAAATCAGCTTTCTTTTCCCTAGAAATACACAAAGAAATTCACCTTTATCAAAAACAGTAAAAAGTCTAAATAATATACAAAGCTGGAATCTTAATACAGACTTCCACAAAAAACACCATATCCAAACATAGAAGAAACCCGATAATTGCAAATAAGTAGTATAATAAATTTTAGTAAATAGCGGAAATTAACTGCTAGAGGAAAGCTAGCATAACGTACATGAAGTTTTATTCACAGAGAAATCGAAGCGTAGATACATATACACTTATAGACTTTCTTAGTCTTTTGAGCAGCCAAGTACCATCTTTCTTATAAACCACTTTCTTATAAATATAAAGACATGTACTATATATATTATGATATTCATTAATTCATCTTGTTATTCAATATCACATTTTACTTTGTTTGGCTATACACTCTTTTTGTAGGACATTTTTTCTACCCCAGTACTCAAAAACATTCTTAACTTTTTCACACCTGAAATGATAATAAATCTTATTAAATGACAGAAATTTTTAACTGCTAGAAGGTAGCCAACATTGCATGCAGTACATTTTATACACAGAAAAATCAAGCTTTATACACATATACACTTCTAAACTATTTTAGGTATCAAAAATCTAGCAATGAATTTTCTTAACTTTTTAAGCAGTCGATAACTGCCTTCTTCTTACAGAACACTTCCTTGTAGAAAAGCATGTATTGTATTACGCTTTCCTGTATTACTGTATGTTATGCTACATTGTACTATGTTACATGGATGTGAGGGGTATGTGTGGAGTGGAGGGCCTTTCTGTTAATGATGATGATGATGATGATGATGATGATGATGATGATGATGATGATGATGATGATGATGATGATGATGAT
>WIPJ01001466.1:954359-982620 GCA_018155075.1 Cassiopea andromeda
GAGAAAGTCGACAAGCGCATGGAGGACAACCAGATTCCATTGGATACACAGTGGAATGATATCGAATACATGGACAAATACCTTGATTTCACCATCGATTCAAACAAATGGAAGGGACTACCACAATACGTTGACAGTCTCCACAAGAAAGGAATGCATTACGTCATGATTATAGTAAGATAGTGACATCTTTTGTTTATGTGCTATTTTGAGTTGTTTGTGTTTTTTGTCGTTTGGAAAAAGAGAAAGCTCCCATAAATAGGTCTTACGAATATTAGCTCACGAAGATACAACTCCTATGCATTTTGCAATCCTTGCCCGGAGACAAGTTCGATCGCACATGTCCACACGTGTGCAAAGTTCCCAGTAGAAGCGAAAAAGCCCCCGTGCCAGCATCACTATCAACCGTGTAATCACGCATGCCAAATATGAGCTTTATTGTCGCAACTAAAACACTAGTGACTGTCATATTTTGCTTTCAAAACTCTGCTCCATCCTGTTCTTGCCTAATTGAGATATTTGACATGCTTCAGCAACAAGAAGCTCTGTATTTCAGATACACAAATCTTGAATCGCACGTGCAATTCCAAATAATTAAGAGCAATCGCTCTTGCTGACACTGGTGCACGTGCGAATTGACGCTATTGCGCCAATTTCTTCCGGACATGGGCTGTTGTTGATGTTGTTGATATGCATTTGATTGTAAATTATTGAAAACCTGACTTTCAATAAAGGTATTTGTCAGGGATGTGTCGACTGGGTAGGGATGGCAAAAATTTAAGAAAGAAATACGCCACTGGGATGGCAAAAATTGCACGTGCCATATCTGCACATAGGCAAGGAGGAACGTTAATTTATCCATTATTGTCTTTAAAATTTTTGTAGTTAAGTTTTACATTTTAGGTTAGCAGTTGGTTTGAATTAGTATTAGTATTTGTTGTAAATTACTTTATTACTATGTATTAACCAACTTTAAATATATGTGAAATGAAATGAAATAAAAATGAAAAAAAAGAGGGAGTCAGGCCCCCACTATATTCAAATTTGCAAGAAAGTTGGTCAAAAGGCAGGCATGCTCCAAGAGAATTCGCAACAGTATTTTCTGTGACCTTTTTTCTAAGTAACAATAGTCGGTCAATTGGTCAAAACGCTCCTCCCCCAACAGATGATGTCTCGGCAAATCATTGGTATTTGTGTCTATATTGATAACATGACTTGCATTCACTTATATATCATTCGTGGATATAATTATCATTTTAAATTCATTGATTGGTTCATTGTTTCATTGATTGACTGATCGATCGATACATTGATTGATAGATTGATAGATAGATAGATTGATAGATAGATAGATTGATTGATTGATTGATTGACTGATTGATGGGTCGATTAATTGAACGACTGAGAAGCATGGATTTCTTTCTTAGCCATGAAGTCGTACGGCATCTATAGGATCTTTACAGCATACATGTAGGTAGTTTTTGCAGTAAAGGAATCGGTCTTAGAGTACGCTAATTTTCCTCTTCAGGACCCTGGAATCAGTAATCAGTATCCAAATTATAATGCATACAAACGAGGCACGGAGCTAGGTGTATTTGTCAAAGATTCAAATGGCCAACCCCTTGTCGGTAAAGTCTGGCCAGGCCTAACTGTTTACCCAGATTTCTTCCATCCGAACGCACAATCGTACTGGACAGAGCAGATTTCAAACTTCCACAAAACTATCAATTTCGACGGCCTATGGATTGTAAGTATGAATATCCTAGTACCATTTCCAATATCACTGGTTTTTTCAGCCATATAAGGGCATCATTTTATAACAAATTTATAACAAATTTATCACAACTAGATTAAGGTTTTAATTTTTATCATACTATTTACTATATTCATTCGTTCATTTATGTTATTAACTTATTGCTTTGGTCTTTTTTTGCCTACAACTTGTTATATATTAAAAATGTTATATGGTCTTTTTCTTTTTAAGGCACAGCGAAAAACCATGTGTATATGGAATAGTGTTACTTATCATTCATTCTTGCATTCATTCATTCTTTCATTCATTCAATAATTCAGTCATTTATTCTTTCATTCATTCATATCTGCATACGGATGAAGGCGTAATTTTCAGAATTTCGTCCATGCATTCTTAGGCCTGAACTAGGTCCAATCCCAGAACTCTTTGCTAGGTAATGTGCGTACTACTACCTTTAATGCTCAGAACACTCATCCGAATATGCGTAAATGAACTGCTCTGTAGAAAATACACCGTCTTATTTGAAAGTCAGCAATAATGGGGTTTTCCAATAAAGATTTAGCGTTTGTGATGTTTGTGTTGTAGTAATGAATCATACATTAGCGGATATCAAGGGGGACAGGGGGGAATGTGCCTCCTCAGCTTCCATCAAGTTGGTCACAGATAAAATTTTCGCAGGGCAAACCTCAGATACCCTCCAAAGTATAAGTTAAATCCCTGCTAACCATGAAGTCATTGCAGACTTTTTGGCAACATGGAGAGATACAGGTGCAAGGAAAGGAGCTTGCATACTACTTCGTTCAATCCCCCAAGATAAATACCGTCTCTGTCAGACACTCACAACTTGTGATTCGTATATGGAGCTAGCCTTCAGACTTGTTTTTATTTTCAGTACCTGTAAGTCTAATGATTTTTCTAGGATATGAATGAACCTTCGAATTTCGTGTACGGCTCAACGAAGGGGTGCCCCAAGTCAAAATGGAACAATCCACCCTATGTGCCAAGCATTGCTGATGGTTCTTTGCCTTCAAAGACAATTTGCATGGATGCAAAACAGAGCATTGGATTGCACTACAATTTGCATAATCTTTATGGCTATTCAGAAGGAGTTGTCACACAAAAGTAGGCAAATCTTTTTCCTAAATGTAATTATAGGCCTCATCTCCTCATTTCATATTTATTTTTTCTCGGCAGTAGTTGGTTCATGTGACAATTCTGGTCATTGAAAACTTTAGAGCGCTTCATTTTCCTGTCTGGCACTATTTCTACTAATTTTTACCAGTTTGAAGTATAGCTTATTAACCTACATCAACGTGCAAGTGACGCTTGCAGGTACAAAACACTGCACTTCAAATTCTGTACGCACTTCAATCCAAATCTGTATTAGACCATCTATTACGTCCAATATTTTCGCAGGAGGATTTTACCTGAGATCTGCTCATATTTGAATTTTTTACTAACGTAGCTTTCAATTTTTATTGACGGTGACCCATTCAGCTATGTTTTTTAAAAGGGGCCGTCTATTTACAAAATGAAAGCTAAAAACTTACGAAAAAATGAAAAAAGTGCTCATGTTAAAAATTATATATTTAAAAGCGTACAAGACCAAATAATGTAAAGTCAAATCAAGTCAAAGTCCTTTCCTGCGCCCAATGGCGCATAGGGCGGCGCTTATCTCCATGTCTATAGCCCTAGGGCACGCGTCTGCGAATCCAGTGAAAGCTAAAGCGGGGGCTGGTCCACTGGTAGCTCCGCAAGTTTAACTTTCCCACTCCATTCTCATGTGTCGAGCGACAGACGACAAGGCAGTGAGTACCATTTTTAAGGTCTTTGGTATGACTCGGCCGGGGCTCGAACCTACGAACTACCGGTTGTGAGGCAGATGCTATACCAATGGGCCATCACTCCAGTAGATAATGCAAAGGCAGATATAAATACGACTTAAAAGATCCCAGTGATGGTGCACATTTAGCATCGGTGCTTGCAGGCACAAAATAGTTTTCATGAGGCCTGGTTTAACGACACTCAGACTATGACAAGCGTAGTCGTTGGTCTATGCCCTAAAATAGTAGAACCTCAACAGATAGTAGCTCCTGTGCTACATAGCGTTTTATGCTTTTTCGCATTTCAGTGCTTTGATGGCGGTGAGGAAGAAGAGGTCGCTCGTTATTGGCAGATCTACCTTTGCTGGTAGTGGCAGTCATCAAGGTCACTGGACCGGGGATAACCATGCAACTTGGGGTGACCTTGCCTTGTCTATTCCAGGTACTCCCTCATGTTTGCATGCATATATTAAGGGCGTTTCAGACGCCAATGCATCATGTAAATGCAAGTTAAACTATGAAAAGTTTGAAAATGTTGCTCATTTTGAGCATTTACACAGGGTGGAGGTGTTTGCTGTAGTGTATGGGGAGCAATGCACCCAAATATTTTGGCAAGTGCCTAGCATATGGGGAGGTTGTCGGTAGAATAGAAAAATGGTGGGTGAAATGGCAATTGTTGTGCGTGAAGTAGTAATCCTCTCTGGCAAAATGGCAGCAACAGTTCATTTCTGCAACATTTCTTATCAAATCTTGCAGAATAAGTTTGTGAAGAAAAGGCGCTGTTTTGGCACTTTCACGAAACAAAATGTACGCTTGACAGTAAGCAAGTTCATACTCACATTTATCCTTCCTTTAGGCATCTTAAACTTCCAGATGTTTGGGATACCGTTAGTTGGCTCAGATATTTGTGGATTCCAAGGGAACACTAATGTAGAACTCTGCGCTCGATGGATGCAGCTTGGGGCATTTTATCCATTCTCCAGAAACCACAACACCATAAATGTAAAGGTCAGTGAACTCTCACTTTGCTAATTTTGCATTTTCCATTCCTTTCTTGCATGCTGGAATTTGCATGAAAAATCAAGTCTAACTCCTAATTAAGTTGAGATTTTTATATTTAGATTGTTCCTTCTCTTTATTGCACCTGAATTTATAATATCTACGGTTGCTAGAACTTTTAGGAAATATATGTGCATTTAATGACTTCCATTTAGAATTGGAGATTGCAAAATATAGCCTTAGCGATAGCGTAATGCAATTTTGAGCTAGCAATTTGTGAGCCAATGCAATGAAAATAGACTCTCCCTGGCCTCATATTTACTACTTCTTAGCTGCAAAAACGACCACCTTTGGTGAACGTTGAATTTTTGTTGTCTATTTCAGGCTCAGGATCCAGCTTCACTTGGTCAAGAAGTTATAGTTGCCTCAAGAAATGCTCTGAATCTGAGATATACTCTGCTACCGTATTTGTATACATTGTTCTATGAAGCTAGTTTGAGTGGATACCCTGTGGCAAGGGCTTTATTCTTTGAGTAAGTTGCTAAATATGTTCACATTACTTTCAATTATATGACAATTTATTATATTATGTCTAAATGTATATTGTATTGTATAATGTATTGTATTGTATTATACACTATATTATTATGCTATATTATACTTATATTATATACATTATACTATATATATATTAATTTAGTATGCTATGTTTTATTGTATTGTACTATATTTTTAGTTATATTATATTATAGTATGTTATATTATATTGTATTATATTATATTGTATTATATCATATTATATTATATTATATTATATTATATTATATTATATTATATCATATCATATTATATTATATTATAGTATAATATATTATGCTATAATATTTTGTATTATAGTATATTATTTTATATGTTATTACTTTATATTTCATTGTATGTCATAGTGTACAATGTTATAATGTAGTACATTGTGTTATAATTTATGTCTAGTATTTCTTGAATGTTTTGAAATGCGTAGTAAATTAGCAATTGAGATGTCAGAGATTGGGCTTTTTAGGCAGCGTTTACACGAGGCCGACCGAATATTTGGTCGGTCAAATATATGGCCACTTAGGCGTAGCGTTCACACGGCGCCGGCTAACCGACCTCAAATTAGGTCACTTAGGCGTGCAAATATTCGGCCGCTCAGGAAAGCGACCTTCTTTGGAACTAGGCCGGTCAAGTTCGCGAACGGCCCCGTGTGAACGGCTTTGGGCGGCTGAATATTTGCACGGTACCACAAAGAGGGTGTCAATATGCAATTAAGAGGCCTTTAGTAAATGACATATTTTTAAAAATGAGTTTTCGCTCCAAGACCGTTCCTAGTGGTTTGGCATTTTACGTTTCTCAACCTGTAATGGATAAATAAAGGCATGGGTGAATGATGTCATAGATAAATTTGAACTCTGGTGTCGGTTTTGAATATAATAGCAAATGTTGTAGGTATTGCATCGATAGTTACTATACTCTTAGATAACTTCCATCATATGCTGTCGTCAGCCCAAATAAAACTCACTTCACTTTTTCCTTTGTACGCCAGTTTCTCCGTTTACAAACTCGTCTGATTGAATGAGAGGAAGTGAGGATGCTACATTTATTTACAATAGATTCGGCACAATTCGTACTCTGCGCATGTCACGAACTTGACTGACTGGCCCCCGTGTGAACGCAATGCTTAAGCGACCTTTTCTTCGGTCGGCTACTTAACCGACCTAATATTTGGCCGCTCAAGTATTCGGCCGGGCTCGTGTAAACGTAGCCTTACTCCATACTCTACAATTCAATAGCAATTATTTTGGAGCCATAAATGGCGTGCTGAATAGTTGTTTTAGCGTACTTGCCTTGTTGTTTTCAAACCAGTTTTGATTAATCCGAAGAGTTATCTCTGCCAACACCTTCCTTTAAGATGTACGCATATTGATAAATGAACTGGCTATTGCAGTGGTAGTATTTCACTATACTGCTAAATTAATTCGTTACCAAGGCTTTGTTTGTAATGTATGATATTTCCAATTCAAGGTTTCCTAAAGACAAGAACACTTATGGAATAGATAAACAGTTTATGTGGGGTAATGCATTGCTCATCAGCCCTGTGTTGACGCAGGTAAAGCAATCCATATCACACTAGATACGTGAAACTCTTTGAAATTTTATAAGGAGATATGCATGAATGTCATTTTATTAAAATCTATTTGAAATCTTACTTGGTTTCCACATGGACGTGGAGGTGACAATAATGCTTGCTGTTGAACTCGATTGGTAAGGTCGATGATTTCTTTTGTAGGTAGTTGTGCATAAATTCCATTCGATACCATTTATTCATAGGACTATCGGACATAGTTATTTCTCATGCATGAAGTAAGCCCACTCATATCAGCAACATCTTGCTATCTCCATCGATACAGTTTTGAGTAATTTGTTTCCATCTTCCAACAAGTGTTGATAATAATTGTGCAGGAGAGTACCATTTATATATAGCTCATCTGGGCTCAAGTAAACCCATTCCGTGTCCAATATGGTCACTTTTCAAAGGAAGATATTCCCATGAAGCTCATATTATATCTTTATTTTGGCTTCCAACTGTTTTCAACTAGCTAATTATCTTGTTTTCCCCAATAGCAAGCTTCATCAGTAAATGCTTACTTCCCAGCTGGCATCTGGTATCCGCTCACTGGAGGAGTAAGTACCTCGCATTTATCATTTAATCAAAAATTTTTTGGAAATAAATACACTTATCTATGTCTATATTTTGTGTTCTACTGATTGCTTAATGATTGTCAGTGAGCTTTTAGATACATGCAAGTAACTCTTAGATACTGTACTCTTATATGTAACCTTTTTCTTCTTTTTAGTGTAGTGCATGTCTTGTACCTGTTGACATGTTATAGAATAGTAGCAATGGAAACGTTTATTTAATACCTTACTTATTGCATGTTTCTGAATTCCCTATATAACTAGGCATAACTGAATTGCATACCTAATGTAAAACTTTATCTTGATTCTAAGGAAATCTGAATCATTTTTTGTAAGTTTAAGCAAGGAATAGAGCTTTTCTTGAAACAGTATTAATATGATCTGTTGCTGGCTTGGTTTAGTAATACTATTAGCATTCAGATTGGTGAAATAGCATAATGGTTAGAGCGCATGCCTCCCGTGCGGAAGGTCTACGGTTCTAGTCCGACTCGATGCCCTGACTGAATGCTCGCTCACTGTTCACCCATTAGCAAATAGGTATCCAGCGGCAACACTGGTGAGATAAAGGCGGTGAGGAAAGGCACTGACCACCCTACCTCACATGCCGATGGCTCAGGATAAGTGTCCTCTCTAACAGGCACTCTCCTACGTACTAGAGTATACAGGACTACCTTTGCCTTTATTATTAGCATTCAAGATTAAGGGCCACGACGAGAATGATAGTCAAGAACTTCCAGTTCTAGTTCACTATGATTCTCATCGTGGCCATTATTCTTCAATTTATTATCAGGTTGCGATTTCCAGAACGTGTACTATTTAGCATGCTATTATGTTGTTAAATAAAACCTATGTCGGGCAAATTTGCTCAAGACATTTTTCTTGATATTGATGCTATCGGATTTCCTCTGAAAAATTTCCAGGTAAGTTTGGTAAGTCGTAATTGCTTAATCTGAGCTACATGTAATGATGTACTTAATATTTTCTTAGAGTGGCCCAATCAGCAGCACAGGCAGATCTGTTAATCTTCCAGCATCAATGGAGTACCCAAATTTACACATGCGAGGCGGCTTTATTGCACCAACACAGAGGCCTGGTTTAACGACAGTTGCAAGGTATTTAAATAGAAATCTCAATTGTTTCAACTTCATTAGTGCTTATAGATATGGCTCATACAATAGCTTGTAAGTTGCATTGTGCTGAAGACTGCCCTGTGTCTATCTTCAAAAGAAGACAAGCTTCTCTGAGGAGTAGCTACTTATTTCTCTTTCATTTGATGAAGATTTCCTTCTCTCGTACAGCCGAAAGAATCCATTTGGTGTCTATGTTGCTTTGGATAGCAATGGCCGGGCAAGTGGTACCCATTACTTAGATGATGGAGAGAGGTGTAAGTACAGTTACTGTGCTTTCCTTGTCCCATAGCATCAACAAATTCTTTGCCTAAGATGATGCTTACGACTGCGAAACAGGCCCTCATATTTCCCTTGCGAACTCTTAGAAATTATTCACATTGGTTCTTTTAGAAGAGTATCTTTTATCTCTGTTGCTACTACACAAACCTTTCAAGTGGAGCTTGTTATCGATTGGCTAACTTGGTTTCTTGTCATTGAAGGATGCTGCTTGATTGATGAGATTTATTTCAAGGAAATCCATTCTTCCAATTGTTATGATGTTGTTTGTTAATGGACTTTGCTTTTTCGTTATGCTACCAGTTCTATATTATTTTATTCAAAAGTTTCTTTTTCATAACTCCATTGGGTTTTCTATTGATTTAGCTGTCAGGATTTTGTCAGTGTTGCTAATATATCACAAATGTGAGGCCGTAGTCACTTCATTTCACTTTTATTTTCACAAAGAATTGCTCCATCTTTCTATTTCTTTACTTCAATAGTGGATACGCTGCTTCACCATACAAATCTGACATACACTGCCGCTAACGTGAGTATAGAATATTTCAATTCTTGATGAGTAAAATTTTGATCTGTTCTTAATACTCATGGAATTTACATGGAAATGGGCTCCTTATAAGGAGTTATTATTACAAACCATAGTTGGCAGCACTTGGCGTTTTGTTTGAAAGTGGGCTGTAAATGCAGCTACATGCAGATGTGGTGGCAGAAAATTTACCTTGTTATTTCATGTCTCAGGTTGTCGATTAAAAATCTCTGCCGTTTACACGAAGTCTCTCAAATAGATAGCTCAAGACCTTACAACTGATTTTTGTTGTTGTTGTTGTTGTTACTTACTTTTTTGAGTTGGCTGTTATACCTAGCTTTTCAGCTAATTTAGGCCTGTTATGCATGCTGCATCCAGGTATGGGACCCCTAGTTTAATGTCCCTTCCGAAAAACGGCGGAGTAAACTATTTTGGTCGTTCACTTGGAAGATCACCCATCCAGTGTCTGATGGTACACAGCCATGCTTAACTCCAGTTAGGCTAATAGGACTGGCTGGACCGCTTGGCCTTCGAGATGAGTGGCTCGACTTTCTGCTCTCTTTGGGAGTCTCAGTCCCAAACCTCCATAGTGCCAACCCTAAATAGATGGAAGGCCTACATCATTGATTATGTCCTTTCTATTTCATAAGCTCTGAGAGACCAATATTGAGACAAATCGCAGACTTTATTCGCACAGAATGCTAGCATAGTGGCATTCACAACTGCTACCTTGTTCATACTAATGCCAATTTCAATTTCTCGTAGCTTATTTAACTTTGAGAAAGTTGCGAATCATTTACAATATGTTTCTTTTTTGACGTTTTTTTTCGAAGGATGATTACCCCTTATTGAGGCAGAGATAACAGGCAAAATTTGAATTTCAGGGAATTTTCCAAAGCACCCCAGGAATGACGAAATATGATCCTGGAGTAACTTTAGATGATCTAGTTGTATTTGGTCTCCATCAGTCTCCAAGCAGAGTGACAATCAATGGAAAAGTTTCATCATCGTTCAGCTATGATCAGAAACAGCAGGTTTGTTTGTTATCTATTTTATGTCATTGCAAATGTCTCATCCTCAGTATTCTACGTCGCCTTTACTTCTCTTTGTCAGTCCGAGTATCTTCTTTGATTAGTGAAGAGATCTCATGATGCCAATACAGTGTGACATTAGGGGGACGCTTGATCTTCTTTTCCCTCTACTTCATCCTCTTTTCTATCTTCTTCCTGTCCTGCTTCGCCATTCTTTTTTCTTTATTTTTCATTTCCTTTTTCTCCTTCTTCTTCCTCTCTCCCTTGTTCTTTTTCCCTTGTTCTTGCCATCCTTCATTTCCTTTTTCTTCTTCCCATTCTTTTCCTTCTTCTTCTCCTTATACTTCTTTTCCTTCTTAATGATGTTCATCCTCTTTTCGCTTTTCTTGTTTCTTTTTCTTCTGTTTTCTTTTCTTCTGTTTCTTTTTCTTCAGTTTTTCCGTTTTCTTTTCCGTTTTTATTATCTTTCTTTTCCCTATTCTTCTTATTGTCTTCCACTTTCATCATCTTCTCATTCTTTCCCCCTTTTCACTTTATCTTCTTTTCTTCAGTTTATCCTTCTTATTTTCATTCCTCTCCTTCTCTTTCAGCTTCTAGTCCCTAATCTTTCATCCTCATCTTTTTCCTAAATAATTTCTTCCATATGTTTTTCTTTTTTGGCATTAACCTTCCTTGCTCAATGTATAATTTCCATAGTTATGCGGGACATGAATCAAGGTGATTGAGTGGAGTTTGAATATGTATTTTATACCTCGTATCTTCCTTTCAATGTCAAAATACATGAACGAGAGTGATTCAGATATGATGTTATCAGTTTCCCTGCATCATATCTGCTGTTTCACGTGGAGGCTGTTAGATGCAACGGCTAAGTTTCAGAAATTAAGCACTAGACGTACAGTTTTAGCATTTAGGTAAAAACTGATCAGGAAAAGACTTGATGGGACTGACCTCCACATTCTCATAATATAGACAAAGAATTTTAATGCTTATCGAAATAGATCGTTAAGCTGATAAATAGCGTGTGTCTCCTTCTGTTACAGAAACTCACTGTATCAAACATGAAGCTTTCTTTGCTTGGAAAGAACACAGTTCAATGGAGCTAGAACTTTTGTCAAGTAATCTAATTAAAACATCTAAGAATTATTAGCAGTAATTTGAAATTTTATGATCCATGTTGGAATTTACGCTTTTAATTGGCTTTTAGAATTTTATAAATGATATTTTATTCTCAAGGTGAAACCATCAGAGTTATTAATTTAAATTCTAATGTAGTAGATTTTGTTTGAATACGGAATTGAGAGCTATTTACTTCATCTCTGATAACAGAATTTGATAGCATGGAAGCTTTTCCTTTTGTTGTGCCTACGCATGGAGGACATTCAACGACCGTAAATAGCACATGTTTAGAGAAAGTTGGCAAAACTAGGCCAGTATTGGCTGACAAATATTGTTGTAGCTTTACTTGTCGGTGAGTGTGTGCAAGTTGTGTAATTAAAATTATGCAATTCAACACTTAAAAATGTGAATACTGGGTGATGTACCCACGTTCACAAAGGTGGCAGTAGTAATATCTCGGATTTTCTAATGAACTTGGACGTTGCTGCTTGAGAGAAATTGCCATTTGTTGGTTCTACATTACACGAGCTGATTTATAAAAGTATTCAATTTTGGGAAAATTCATAAATTTATTCTTTTACTTTTTCAACAAAAGTGGTTTATTTCCACCTATTTTTATTATAGATCAAAGTACGTAGTGTTTTGAAGTCACACTTTGGCAACTTCCCAAGCTTTTATTCTTGGCTTTTCAGAATAAACGATCAGTTGTTGCCACACCTCCTTCTAAACTAAAACTACTGATTCCAATCTTAATTTAAGACAAAATGTTGAATGCATCACCTTTTCTCCATTATATCCAATTTTTATGTCTTTTTCCAACTCAAGTTTCATGAATGCTACAAGTACTTATAAAAATTATCAAGGGTATAGCCTTCCCTGTTGCCCATAATTGAACTAAATTTTCTACAGTTTTTATTTTACTGCAATTGCATTCACTTTAAAAGGTGCTCAATTTTGCGCCAATTCCTGTGATTTGAATTAAAAATAACTCTGTGCTGTTATACCTTTACCTCCCTTAGGAGTAATAACTTCTGTGCAAATTCCGAAGTTTATCACCACTCCCTTAGAAGAAAAATGACCCACATCTGGCAATTCTAACCTAAAGTAGTAAAGTCAGTGCCAATTCCCAGATTTATCGCATTTCCTTTTGAGAAAAATGACCTTTCTGCCAAATTTTATAAATTCTGTGCATATTCCCAGGTGTACAGTCTTGGCTTTTGAGAAACATCAACCCATTTCTACCACATTTCATTCCTCATTAAAAGTAATAAATTCTGTGGAAGTTTCCAAGTGTATGATTTCAAGAATATTGACCTCTTTTATTAATTTCTTTGCAAATTGCCAACAGCATTTCTATGGAAGTCCCCTAGAGTATAGCCTATCATTGTGAGTAATAGTGGTACATATTTCACTCCAAATTCAAGCTCTAAATTCTATGGAAACTCACAAGTCTATAGCAGTTGATTCTGAGGAAGAATTACCCATTTCAATCACATAGTAGTTTCTATTAAAATTTCCACGTGCTGCCTTTTGCTTTTCAAAAATATTAACTTTTTGCTACATTTCATTTTAAATTATATATTGTAATTCAATTGACTTTCTCAAGAAAATAAAATTAGTTTCTGAGGAAAAGTGGCAAATTTCTTCCACATTTCAGTCTTTGTAATGCTCTGAATTTCTATGGAAGCTCCCAAGTCTATGTCCATTCCTTTTAATAAAAGCTCTCCGTTTCTGTGGATGTTCTATAGCCTTTCCTTTTGAGAAGGACCTTTCTGCCATATTTCACTCTAAATTACAACTTTAGGTTTTGTTCAAATTCCCCAATTGCATAGCCTATGCTTTTGAAGAAGTATCAACAATTCAATCCCTATTTTATTTGAAATTGAAAGCTGCAAATTCCCTGTAACTTCCCAAGTGTATAGCCTTACCTTTGAAGAAGAATAATCTTCATACCACATCTCAATCTGAATTACAAGTTGTATATGCTGTTTAATTTCCTAAGTGTATAGTCTTTGCTTTGGAAGAAGTGTGGCAACGTTTTACCGCATTTTATTCTGAATTGAAAGTTTTAGATTCTGACAAAATTCGCAAGTGTATTGCCTTTGTTTTAAAATTAATTGACACTTTTTGCTAAATTTCATTCCAAATTTTAAATTCTGTTCAAATTCCACAGTCTCTAACCTTTGCTTTTGAAGGAATTTTGACAATATGGGCTACATTTCCTTCTAAATTTTAAAGTTTTCAATTTTGTTCATATTTCCAAGTGTATACCTTTGCTTTGAAGAAAGTTCATGAATTTGTGCCATAATTCTTTCTAAATTAGGGGTAATAAATTCTGATGAAATTGTCTAGTATATAATCATTGCTTTGAAGATTTTTGCCAGTTTGTACCATATTTCATTCTAAATTAGAGATTGTAAATTCTAATCAAATTCCCAAGTGTATAGCCTTTGCTTTGAGAAAAGTTGGTCAATTTGCGCCACATGCCATTCTGAATTAGAAATTGCAAATTCTATTTAATTCCCAATTATAAGGTCTTCTTTTAAAGAACTTTGTACTGTTTGCGCCAAAGTTTATTCTAAGTCGAAAGTTTTAATTTCCATTCAACTTTTCCAAGTATATCCTTTTGGTTTTGGAAAAATATGGCCACGTTGGTCCCATTGTTTACTCTCAGTTGCAGGCAGTGCTTGTATGGACTTTTCCAGATGTATGGCCTTTACTTGTGACGAAGGACGCATTTTTATGCATTACAATTGAAGAAAACTGACCGCTTTTGCCAAATTTCATTCTAAAGTAGCAGTTGCAAACTATGTGCAACTTTCAAAGCGTATAGTCTTACCATCTGAGCAAACTGACCAAGTTGTGTATCATTCATTCTACCTTGAAGGTAGCAAATTCTGTGCAATTTTCTAAGTGCATGACCTTTGCCTCTAAAGCAATAATGACCAGTTTCGCTCACTTTTTATTCTACCATGAAGTCATTAATCATAAGTAATCAAGCTTGGAATAATTCTACATAGCTCTTTTCGTTGCCTGTTCTTAATTGCTAGTACTGGGTTTGGCAGTTGTACTTTGGAGAAGTCGAAAGAGCATGTGGCCCACGGGTAACATTGACTATGATGGCCCCTAGACATACCTAATTTTAGTGTGCAGTGATAACCAATTTGTGCAGTGATAAACTCAAAACGTGCAGTGATAAATTATGAAATGTGCAGTGATAAGAACGGTGCTTAGCCATTTTGGTCATACTTGGAAAAGAGTCCTGACTTTTTGTACTTACATATTGCAAAGTTTAACTGCTTGTCCAACATCTCCTTTGGAAAATGCCCCATAACCATGACAAAAAATGTTCAAAAATCTTAGAATACCTTATAGACCTAAATTTCTTGAAAACAATGTTGCCAGATCACGGAATGTACTGTGAAATGCAACTGCTCAGTTTACTTGACTTTTCATTTACGGTATCCCTGTTTTTAGTAATTTTAACATTATTTTTTAAGCTACTGGAAAAATATCTCAAAATAACCCATAAAATGTGCTGGCACATATATACCAGGCCCCCTATTGGTGCTACCCCCTCAGAATGCTTTATTTCTTATGAAATGTGCAGTGATAAAATTTCCTTAAAATTAGGTATGCCCCTAGATGTATGGTTCTTGTTGTCTGTCAAAAACATTGGGCGTTCAAGTTGTGCAGAATTTTGGATTGTGTCTTGTTATGTGTAAAAGATAAGTATACTCTCTTCTGGTTTTGATTTAAGGCAGATAGGCATATTTTCATGAAAGTTAATATTTACTTATATAAAAGGAAATCCTGCAACCATGCATTTTTGGAGGACGTAAAATATCAATCAAGCTAGACTAATAATCTGATAATCATATTTCACTCTGATTAATAAAGATCATCTCAAAGATAAGAGCATCGATACATATTTGTTTGTGTGCTTTCTATCTAGACAACCAGAAAGATAGATAATAGAATAATACTGCAAGATTTGAGTGAATTCTAATATCTATTAGCTAAAAAATCTAATAAATTTTGTTTCAAAACTTTACAATTTTTAGCAATATTCATAATGAATGTTTAATTATAAATAAATAGGAGTAATATACAAAATATTTTTTGCTATAAATGGGGGTGAAATAAGAATGGATAAGGCTAGGAAGTGCTATCAGAGACAGCTGAGTGACTAAATATATGCAAGCATTAATTCACCTCTTTCAAGGCTTTTTGTTGCACCTGCAATGCTAAGTGTCCCTCTGTTAAGATTCTACATCGGTTTTATTTTACAAGGACCTATAAATTTAAAATAACCACGGGACTTTAATTGACACAAGGGAATTAAAAGATCATAATATGCAGGCGTATAATTAGCATTTTACTTTGATATTAAAACAATGGTGTACATTAAGCTTTAAAGTCAGATGTGAGTACTTTACAAGCAAGTTAGAGTTAGCTAACTGACGATTTGGAAGCTGCCTACTATATACTGCAAAGATACTAAATAGTGAATCAGACATCCGTTGTTTAATCCTATGTCTACTGGTCTAATTATTTTGCTATGTATATCTTAGCAAATAGACAACATTTATACAAATGTATATTGTTCCTGAGAAAAATTATAGTACTTGATTGTCCCAAGGCTATTCTATCAAAATTGCAATTGGCTTACTTTGATTGGAAGAAATTAGAGATTTTGACTTAATAGGTATATTAGAGGTTGTAATTGGTCATTTTAAAAGCCTCTATACGCCTACCAACTTCCCAGAAACATTTGCATACTAGTATCCAAGTAGGAAGCGTTGTTGTGGACTTGATTTGGTCCCAACAGAAAAGCACTCACAGTGCTCTATTGGATTCAGTGGCCAAAAAGAATCAACGATTCAATGCTTCTATCTAGCTGTTCTCTTCCTTTTCTTCTTTTGTATTGATCTTAGAACATCAGCTACTGCATTGGATATTATCTCATTTCTCATCGATCGAGCTGGGTCATTTGGGTAGCCTGTACTAGCGTCATTAGCGGTAAAGTATTTGACCTGATAGGCTGGACTGGAAACTGGCATATTTCCCCTCAACAGTAGATTGTTTTTTATATTCGGTTGCCTTGAGAGTTGTATAAGCGATGGCTCAAAGTTCATGATGGATGGTCCTTTAGGAAGGAAGAAAGCATTTTTCCTCCTTGGATTGTTGGAATTCTGAACAATATGTCTCACCGGTGCTTGTGATTGTCTGGTGATTTTTGGATAAAGTGATGCCCCCGAGGGAGGTGCTGGTTTGTATTGTTCTTGTTGTTTGATTCCTTTGCCACCCTGCCCCCAACCCTGACCTTGGCCCCATTGCATATTGGGATTGTTGAAGTCAGGAGTATGGTGATTACCATTCTCGTTTACCCCAGGACCTCCACCGCCGAATCCTTGACCCCATCCACCGCCTTTCAGAGCATCACCAGTGCCATAACCATACCCGTATCCATAGTTATGTCCAGCTCCTTTTTGGCCCGGAGCAGTTGCACCCTCCCATGTGTTCGATGTTGTCGCTGTAGCAGCGTGAGAATCAGCCGCCTTATAGTTGTCTCTCTTGGAAGACAATCCAGATTTCAGTCTATTGTACATGCTCCATGGATTCTCATAACGAGGTTGAGACAGTGAATTATCCCTTGATAGCTGGGGTTGATTATTTGTTAACTGAGCTCTACCTGCAATTGGTCGTACCACAGACTGTATTCGAACTATTCCACGATTAGTAGCAAACTCTTCTACCGAGTTTGGTGCGGGCCATTGCTCGGGACCACGCGGGCTGTTGTTAGTAGCATACCTGGATGCTTCTGCTCTCTTGCTAGAGTACATCTGTCTGAGTCGTTGTAGCTCATTTTGTAGGCTACCAAATGTAGTTGCTCTGGATAGTGCGGGAGAGTTGACTTTGGCTTGGACAGTTTGAGGGGCAAACCGTGAAATAGAATTTTGGGGACTGCTCCTGAAGTATGACTGTCTAGCTAAGCTGTTCATATCAGGACGTTTTGGTGCAACCGGCTTAAGAATTTTCGGGCTAGCTGGAGCGCTGTACTTCATATTAGAATCAATTCTTCTTAATACTGGCTTTGCTGCCGAAGGCATTGAAGACTTTGGTTGTCCTCTGCTGAAAGAGGGCATTTCTGCTTTGTAGTACTGAGCAAAGTCCTTTTTCTGATAACTGGTCAGTCCATAGTTAGGAAAGCTCATTTGGTACTGTGGATAATTGAGATTATACATCGGCATAAAGGATACTTGTGGTTGGGTTTCCACTCTTCCTCTTGTGATCACCCCATTGTAGTTGCCGCTTCCTTGTCTCTGCTCATTGTAGGCTGCATGCTGTGCAGTAGCTACTGGACTAGCTGGCTTAGAAAAGCTAGTTTGAATTTGCTGAGAGCTTTTCTTGTTGCCTTTATTACCAAAGAGACTTTGGTACACTTTCTCTATCATAGTTTCCTCTGCATTTAGCGATTTCTTTGCAGCTTCTTCTTGCCTCTTCTTTTCTTTCCAAGCCTCCCACAGTGACTTGAAATCCATAAATCCGGGTTTTGCGTTCGCTGTATTCTGTGTACGAACTTGCCCAGGAAGGGTGCCTTGTCTTGTGTAAGTGGCTAGGCTCTGTGGAAGATAAATTGCCATGGCATTACAAATCATTCAAAGAAAATTATACAAAACATTACAAAGAATCTATAACAAAACAAAACAAACGACAATAACCCTTCAGCAACTCACACTTTATCTACATGCATACATACATACATACATACATACATACATACATAAATATATATATATATATATATATATATATATATATATATATATATATATATATATATATATATATATATATATATATGTATGTATATATTTACAATTTCAAAAACATGAAAAAATTAAAGCAGGTATAATGGCGAGCAATATACTAATATTGCTGTTTTTCCAGGGGTTCGTGTTTTCAGTTATCATTTTTGATCAGCCAATAGATATGCTCTTAATTTCTTTCTGAAGCACTGGAGAATTGAGGCCTCTGGTATATCATTCCATAATTGTAGATCCGAATATTTAAAGCCATTTTTGCACGTTCCGTATTTAGTTTGGGACTTGAAGATTTGAGTGCACTGGTTTTAGCTTAAATCTGTCCCAAAGACTTTCAGCCCTTAACTTACTCATAATCATATACATCATGACTAGTCGATCTAACGAAATTAGATTGTTATCGTTCAGCCAATCACAGAACCAGGCGTCTTTTACTCTAGCACTTTCAATTATCAACTGAGTTCTATTCTGCAATCTTTGGAGAGTTTCAGCTTTTCTCGTTGGAAGACTGTCCCAGATTACATCGGTGTAGCGAAGATGACTTTCAATAATAGCATAATAAATACTACCCAGCTTCTGAGTCTGAACTCTAATTAGCATTCTTTGAAGTTCACTAGAAACTGCAGTCAAACTATAGTTGTTCCTTGATAGCAGCAGAACGGACACCAATAAGGATGAAGCTACATGGTTACCAAATTAAGCAAGTAATTAACTGATATTTATTGATATAATATATAGTTCATTGAGATTAGTGTTTATATATAGAAAAGTAATGCAATCAGTGTCAAGCCTAGAAACAAGGTTGATGTAAAATATCAAAAAAGATTTCACAGTGAAGATCCAATAACCATACTAGATATGCAAGCAAAGATGGAGAGCAGCCGTGGCCTAGCGGTAATGCACTCGACTGAGACCAAACATGGTCCTGAGTTCGAGGCCCACCGCAGGCCATTGGTGACGCCAGGAAGGGCATCCGGTCTCAAATGCTCGCGCTAGAACTAAAGTCCCCTCAGAGGCACCCTCAAAGCTCCAAGAAACTGGGGGAAACGGAAGTAAATCGAACAAAAAATATGGAAGGAAAGATGGATAACTTGTAATGCCGATAACTTTTGATCTAAGCAAGATATAAAATTTTCCCCTTCTGGAAATGTGAATTGAAGCATTCTGAAAATACTTAAAAAATATTTATCAATTATTCGAAGCTATGTGTTATCAGTTGTTTCGCAAAGAAAGGGCAAAATTTACCACCATAACACTCTTCTCGAACGAATTCTCGCAGCATTATTGGCAAGAATCCTCGGATGGTGATCCCTTTGTTAGCCAATCAAGATTTGACACCTATGCTTCTTGTAATCATTCATAATCATTATTGGCAGGAATCATTCGATGGTGATTCCTTTGTTAGTCCAATCAAATTTGACGCCTATGCTTCTCGCAACATTAGTGGCAGGAATCCTCTGATGGTGATCCCTTTGTTAGCCAATCAAGATTTGACACCTATGCTACTCCGACCAAGGCCATACCGTAGTTAATCGATAGCTCCCAGAGAGCTTTGAAAGTGAGTGAGAATCGGAACCGATACTCCTGACTGGAAGTTAGTGGCACATAAAACTGCACCATCCCTTCAAAATAACAAGGAATTATAAAATTACCTGTTGCTTGTTGGGTAATTTGTATTGCTGACTTTTTTCCTTAGGTTGCTGCTGCTTTCTTTGAGCAACTGGATTTCCAGGCTTTTCGATTCCAGTTCGTGTATCACCCTTCGTGTGCACATTCTCCGCCACTGTGTACACCCAATGATCTGCAGGTACCTTAGTTGCGTTGTGCTTTACAACAGCCAGTGGGCTTTTGGAGTAGTCCTTCTTTTTACCTGTCACAAAAACATATGCATGAAGAAAAGGCATTAGCGTAGATATCTAGCATGATGAAAATGCAAAAACCCTCTGTGGATCGTATACTAATCATTGATCATTATGTTTTCTGTTTTCAAATTATATATTTGTTGATTGTACACACATGCGTCAATAAATATATATAACAGTAATTCAGAGTATACATGCGACACAATCATAACAGGAACATTTCCTAAGAATTTTGCGACGTAAATTGTAGGTCTGATTGTATTATAATGAGGCAGATGCATATGGGTATCTGCGCTTAACGCAGAGAGTGCGTCAGATCGCATGGAAATTGTGCTCAGCTCCAGTCTTCGCCTGTGGGTGCCTAGCTCAGTCAAAAAGAGATCCTGCATAGCTTTACTTGAATTGTTCTCCCATCCCATCGCACCGGATATATGTCCCCGAGTTTCGTATCTATTACCTGCTTCTCCCAGTTTCCTAACCTCACCTCTAGCTTTGCTTCTATCATATTGTATGTACTTAACCCCATCCCTTTTATATGATAATTTAGGGTGTAGGAGATAGTCTATATCTGTAGAGGCTTGATGAGTAACCAGTCCGGAGTACAGTATGTATTATAGACGTGAGGACGTTAAATGTCATGGTCATAAAGACGCTAAAATACAGCAATCTTGTTACGTGAACATTGTAGTATAATTTTATACTGCATTGTACTATACTATATTGCTTTGCATTTAACAGTCATGGCCACCATTATGGTGGCATTTGTATTTTATTTGTGCCTAACTGGTTTCTGTCACTATTTGTTCATGTTAGTTTATACATGCCATCATACTCCGTTCATACTGCAGAAGAATGTCTGCATGGTAAGTTCAATTGAGCCTCCAGAGGATCCAAGTAAAAGCGCTGTTTACTTGTGTCGTCATTAATTACTAACGACTGATTAAAATAAGTACCCTGGTCTCTGATTAAGGTGAAAAAGGTATATTCTCATTAGAGGAATCTTCTTATCAGAGGTGTCTTCTCATCAGAGGTATCCTGTCATCAGAGGTATCTTATCATCAGAGGTACCTTCTCATCAGAGGTATCTTCTCATCAGAGGTATCTCACCAATTGTGTCCTCTCAATAGAAGCATCCCCTCAATAGAAGTAAACTCTCACGAAAGGCATCGTTGATGGCATACACAGTGATGCAGTAACCCACTTAGACAGTTTGAATTAATAAACATCATTTTAGCCAAGATATTTCAATACGACAGGAAGTTTGTATTCGCTTACTTACCAAAATAGATCTTACAATGGTGCATTAATACAAGGATTTCTAGTCGAGGTAGAGCACAACCAAATATAAAGAACTCATCAACCATTCCTCGTAGGAGCCTGTCTCCGTATGGATGCTCGTGCTTACCTGTTGACAGAAACCAAATCGTTATAATTGCTCGTAATCAAAATCGTAGTAGTTACAGTAGGAAATAGTGAATTTTAGATGATTACATCCCAACTAGTTATAGCCTATCTAAGCGAATTGCAGTCATAACTGAGTAGTACTACTGAGAAAATACTGGCATTCAAAATCCTATGTTGAGTCACATATAGGGTAAAGCAAATGAGTGTGGCATCCCTGTGAAGGGACTTAGTAGAGTGTTGCATGGAGTAATAACGATAAATCTGCAAGGGAGATGATGAAATAGCTTGGAACAAGGGAAGGTTGGGTCAAATAGGGAGAATGCAAAAGAAGTACAGAGTGGTTGCTAGATCATGGCCGAAGAAGAAATCTGGAAGGAATTTGATACGAAATATTTGTAAGACGGATAGCAACATATATCGCTGGAAGTATAGGGGAACTCTTAGAAGGTAGTAACAGGATCATCGTTAAAAGTTAGGATAGCCCCATTATGATCTGAGTTTATTTTTCATTTGAATGCGATACTGAATGTTCTAGTAAGACCTAATGAGACCAATATGTCAATAATTAAGCTGCAACTATGCCGAGTAGAAAATAAATAGAGAAAGCTGCTACCTATGCCAGCTTTGCCCGTCCAGTCTTGTGAAAGGTAACCGTTCCCTGATCCTCTAGCCACCATATCACCATTCAAAAATAGCTTTAATGAAATTAAATAAATTATAAAGATAGGTATACAAGAATAACTCTTTAAGCAATTTTAGAAAAAAATATTGCGCTTTGGAACTGGCGATATTCTGGGATGTATTTTTGGATTACATGTTGAAAGTGCAAAAGATCATAAGAATCTCAAGCGCATGAAAAGAGCAGGGCGCTGAATTGTATCTACTGGCTAAAGACTATACACTTAACAGTGCAGCTATGATGTGAGATTTTAGAGTAGCAAAGACCTCTCAATTCATGAATCTTGCAACATTCTATAGGAAACAACATTGAAAACAAAACTTTGTCTAAAACTCTCATTGAAAAGCGCAGTGATTCGAAGTAACGTACCTTTGCAATGGACTTCTGAGCATCATACGTCCCTGCTATATGATGCCATAAGCCCTCAGAGACGAGTGGCTGTGACATTATGCTAAAAACAACAGTATGCTTCTCATTTCGATGGAACCATCTAATTTTGCCATTCTCAATTTCCACGTGATATTGACCTTCCTTGTGATTGGAGAATTTCTGACCCACGGTGTCAAATATTGACTGTATGCCTTTATTTGTATCTAGCTTTACCCACAATGCGATGGTGATGGCTTCAACAGGCTTTGGCCAGAATCTCTCTCCGTCGAACAAAATGTCGCCACCTGATATTCGTAAAGATAAAGTTTCTATGAGGATAATATTGTCTACTAAGAAGTAATGTGCTACTGCTACGAAGTCATGTGCCACTTCCTACAGGGGTTGTACTACGGAAGAGCTAGGGGAATATTCTACCAGTAGGAGCATACTAGCCCCCTTCGGAAGATGAGGACCCTATTTAACTTAGAGAATCAGTTTTAATATTCAGCTAAGCATCTCTGAGTCCCCCGTTGGAAAATTCCTAGCGCCACCCCTCCCCTCCTCTCCTTAGGAAATGAGAATGAGGATTTTAGAAGTCTCTACAGACTTAAAAGGCAGCAGGAATAAGGATTGAAAATAAAAGCACTGCAAGATTGCTGCCATTGAATGGGAAAATTGAAAAGATGCATTACAATACTACAGCAGAGCCTAATTTGCATGGACAGAAAACTGAGATCGAAAATCCTTCTAAGAGAATTAACTGTGCATACCTGACAATGAAACACCCGAGTCACACTTCCCTCCTTCGTACGCAAGTTCTGCGCCGTTTATCAACATTGCATCGTTGTTATTACCAGATTCATCAAATGCAAGAGACCCTCTCATTTTGTCAAAACTCAAATGAACCAACGGAGGACAGTAGTCTACAATAAGAAACCAATAACTTTTTAAGAAATTTGCAACTTAATAATTACGCTTGCAGGAAATGATAGCAAAAATTTTGCTTTTGCTGTGAGTTCCATGTTAACTGATGCAAGCAAAATTCCAGGCCTAGTTACACATCCACTCTATGCCAGATCACACTTAGCCACATATCTCTTTTCAAATCCATCTTGTAAATTATTTTTGAATAATCTCTTTTCTATACGCACATATGTTATGATTGTAAGCCTACTCATATTTATTCTACCATATTCTCAGCCTTCTCATTCCTCTCATCACACATTATTTGTTATCTTTTTGCTACTCACAATAAACATGATACATGAATCATCCACCATCTTACATCAACCTCACTTTGCCATCAAGATATATTATTCTCGTGTATTTTACTCTCTGGATAGTAGGCCATCTTATTACATCCACGTTTCTCAATTGATGTTTGATTCTATCGACACAATCTGCTGCAATCCAATGTATTACAACATACTCCTTGGATTACATCTTACAGCAATTGCTTCCATCAACATTGATTATATATCACTAACTCTGAAACTAACTGCTTATTTTAGCCTGGTTTAGCAGAATTAGGAATTTTCAACGTAGATAAAATTTTGATTACAATAAATTTGTAAAAATTAGGAAGTAATTTGATTGTTGAAAAATCAAGAGGACATAGAAAAAGATGGGTCATGGAACAGAAGTGGAAAAGGTTGACAGCAAAATGATAAGGTAATAGCAACAGAGGCGTACTTTGACAATAGTCTCCAGTATATCCCAGCCTACAAACACACTTTGCTCTTCCATATTTGCAAGTGCCACCATTCTGGCAGGGATTTCGATCACAGCTCCAGTCCTTATCTTCTTGAGTTTCAGCTAAAAGGACAATAAATACTCATTATCTCTTGCAGCTTTCTCCTCAATTCTGCTAACATTCAAATAATAATGACAACTTCGCTCAAAATGAACTTCTATGGCAAAAAATTGTACTGGATAATAAAGCTTGAATGGATTTCAGAGTAATACTGTTTTAAGTATTCTAATGAGAAGCAAACACATACCCCAGCACTCCAATCCATCACCGACGTATTTCGGCTTGCATATACAATGACTGTTTACGCAAATGGCGTTTTCATCACAATGGCTGCATTCGTCTAAATTAAAAATGTTTTAAATAGTATACATGTGTTCCAGGCAAGATATCCAGCACATAAAAAGAATTTTCACACCAAGCACTTTGTCGTTAAAAGCTTGAATACCCAGCAAGCTATAACTAAAACATGATTTCTTATCAGTTTCCATTTTCCGTGTGTTTTGCAAACGTCTTTGTTAAGCGTCCTTAATTCTATTTTCTTTGGTAGCAATACTACTATATTCTGCTTCTCAATACTGAAATCAAATTGATAGCTAAATCGAATTTCAACAACGTGAAAATTTTTTAGTCTCTTCTTTACACTTATGGCAGTTAGAAAGGAAAAAATGCGACAGATACCTTTGGGAAAAAACTTTGGAGCAGAAGAATAACCATAGGTGCCAATTTCTAGAATTCAAGCTCCCAATAAGTAATTCAGCATATGCAAAGATATAAAATATCATGAGATGCACTAATCAATAATTCTAAAAAATAAATGCAATAGATGACTGCTTTCTTCATTTTCGTTTAATGGGCATATTCCAATAGTATAATCCACATAAGTTTCATATATAGTTAACTACTAAATGACTCCAAATTTTTCTATAAATGCTAATGTTCAGCTTTAAAAATTGCTTCAAAGCAGAATAGATTCTTTAAATGCTTTCATTAAGGCACAATCTATGTACATAAATAAACCTCAAACTATGTCATATCATATTATCTTATATTACATTATACCGTTTTGTGTAATATTATAGTACATTACATACTCTGCAGTGCAATGCTATGATTGGTTGCATTTAACCCATTATTACATAATGATAAAGTACATAATAGTATTAGAGACAAATATATAAATATAAACATCTATATATTTAGAGGAGGAAAAATGCCTCAGTCTTCAGGACTAGTTTTATGTCAAGTCATTTACAACGTCAGAGTAGATTGTATTCTAAGTCTCGTAGTCAAGTTTACCTTGGCAGAACGGGCCACTGAAGTCACTAGGGCAAACACATTCTGGAGTACTGTCAGTTCGCATGACGCACATGCCGTTGTGTTGACAAGGTGAAGGTACGCAGGTTTCTAGTAAGAATGTAATGAATATAATGCCATAGATTCAGAGTAAGTTAGTGTATCGTTTGTCTTGTAGTTTTATCATAAGTTAGAAGATCTTGAGTGTCTTGAAATGATACTAGCTAACATAAGTCATATATCTGCAAACCAAAAGCTTACTAAATCCCAACTACTTAGTTCCAAAAAGTAGCTCTCTGAGTATTACTTTGTTGGAGCTTTTGGAACATTTGTGCCACTTAATTAAGGTAGTTTGTCAAGGTAAAAAGAAGAAGTCCTGTGCTTAAATGTTCCTTAAACAAAATCATTGAAAACTCAAGCAAAGGACGAGATCAAAGTTGTATTAATAGCGTTCTCTTTCGTGTACACTACTCTTGAGCATTTTCTATATTTCAGTCATGAATTCAATAACTCTGCATAACTCTTCATAGTACTTTCAGTGAGTAGTATATAAAAATTGATCAGTTTCAGGTAGACAGTAAAAGCATTAATGGGCATCAAAGGTTATGAGTCGTGCATACTTGTTGGTCGGCATTGTATCAAGAGTTCACAAATGTACAAAAGGAAAAGGTAAACCTAATGATGTATTGAAAATTTTAGCTTGCTATTTTTATTTGAATACTGATTCCTTAAATGACAATGCATTGAACAAATGCAGGAAAGAATGAAAGAATGGTGCAAAATTTTCCATGTTCAAGCTCCATACAGCGTCACAAATTTTAGTTACTGCTTACGAAATCATAAGCAATGAGAGCTTCTTTCAGCATAAAAGTGTATCCTTACCATCTTTCTTCACCGCCAAAGAGGAGACTGGTGTTGCACTAACATCAGTTCTTGCATCCAATTTAGCTGGCATGCTAATTAGGTTGGTTGCAGGAGCTTGAATGGCAGCGGCAGAGGGAACTGTGTAATGTGAAACAATAGTTGCCACGTTTGATGAGGGAGCAACAGCAACAGGTTGTGCAGCATTTGTATTCATCACTTTCGCATTGGCCGCCATGGCTTGTTGATATTGCGATGGCAACGAGAAGGAAGGTAATGTAACGACAGTCGCACCTTGCAAACCACGTGCTACTGCTGGCTTTGTCTCAGGAGGAGCCGGCACATAGTTGTACTGGGATGTAGTTGAAGTGAGTGGGTGCGAGGAGTCTACGGTGCGACGCTTTTCTGAAATAGATTTTGGTCAGAATGTCACATCTCCTAAAACATTCTACTACAGGTGTACTTTTCTTAGCATTTACTATCAATATTCTTAAATAATATATCTCTAATTCTTTATACATTGACAAAGCAGCACAGCACAGCAACTTGGAGAATAACGTGGAATAACAAAAATCGGCAGCTATGATGCTAGAGCAAGAACCTTTTCACTAAATTTAGGCACATAATAGTTTACACTCCGAATGCTCTATTGATTTTCTATTGCAACCAAAGATCTCAGCATTTGAACAGTTTATTTTTCAAAGGAACCTGTTGACTTCTTCATCAAAACACTGCAATCAGCATCTTTGTATTCTGCTATCATACGTCCCCTTTTAGCTAGTAGGCTGTTTACTTGCAGTTTCTTGGAAGTTTGAGAGGCTTCAGTAAAGAAGGGCTCACCTGAGCAATGTGCTCCTGTGTAGTCGTGTGTACACTTGCAGAGGGCAATACCGTAATATGGAACGCATAATCCACCATTTTCGCACGGATTTGGGGTACAGACACTCTCTAAAATTGAATTGAAGATCATTGTCGTCTTACAAAAATGTGCGATGATTGAGGCCAATGCAATCTTTAGATATAAGTAAAAAACCTTCATGACAAGACAGTAGTTCATCTACTGTACACTTCATAGTGTTTTACATCAAAACTGCAGGTGTGTATTTCTTCTTATGAGAAAGTACTTCCTGTTTATAACATTACTAGCAAAATGGGTAGATTTGCTAGGATAACTAGAGTTATCCCTTTAGCTAGTTAAAAGAAGGAACGTCATAAAACTTGCTAGATGTGAGAAAGCAAACCAAATTTAATGGAGAAAGTCCAGAAACAGCAAATTGAGTTCTGTAGGTTACTTCTAGCTTGTAACTCCATTGAGTCCTTACCCTCGCATATTGTCCCTGAGTAACCAAGTGGACAGCGACAATTGTATGTACCATCTGTCTCGATACATGTGCCTCCATTTGTACATGGATTTGTAGTGCACCAACGTGCTAGAAAAATAATCTTGTAATGTGATAACAAGATAATATAATCCAAAAACAGCACAATGCAGTAGCTTTTGCTTACTTTAGACAGTAGTGAAGGCATAGACATATACTGGATTCATACAAATGAGGACAACAAAGAAACAAAAATGTCTAGAAAGCACTGGTGTAAACTGTTTTCCTTGATATTCCTGAATATTTAGAATAGAACACTGTTCTATATCTTTCTAAGTCCTCAAAAGCTCTGATTCTTCAAAAAATTTCAAAATTTGAATGAATTTAAAAAAAAATTTGCACTCTTCAAAAATATTTCTACCGTCCTCTCCATTGATTTTTAATGTCATTAGACACATAAATACATACATACATACATACATACATATCAATATCCATATATATATA
>WIPJ01001466.1:984357-1004053 GCA_018155075.1 Cassiopea andromeda
CTAGGTATATATATGTAGATGTAGACTTATATCTACATCTACATATATATACCTAGATATGTAGATGTAGATATAAGTCAGATGTAGATATCTAGGTATATATCTCTTGTTGCATATATACCTAGATATGTAGATGTAAATTCTAGCATTGACTAATTTTACTCTTATGCTTGCAGAAGTTTGGTCAATGCATTTGAGGACTCTTCTGTTTCACCAATAGTCAAACCATGACAAGAGCCTGCTTTGTCTAATCAAGTGCTTTAACTCGCAGGTACGTTTTGATTGTATTTCCAGACTACTAGTTCTAAGTAAAAGCACTCCAGGTCTTCTTTGAAAAGGCGTACGACTATGTAATGCAAACCGAACTATAGAGTTACTACTGCGACTTAAAAGACGAGAAAGATAGAAATACCTTCAGGCTTGGCCTTCACTTTCGCATCTAAACAGAAAACCAGAAACAATATGTGATAAGTTTTAAAACCACCCATCAACGTATTCCAGATAAACCAAATATTCTTTGGCATCACATGCTGCAAAATACTATGATTAAACTACTTGGAGAATTAATAAAATCCACATTGGCTCGTCTGGAAAATAATGCAAAGGCTCCGTAATTGGAAAGCGTAAATACCCTGGATATCATTGCGGCTATTGCTTATGATTACTCACTGGGCTCTATGAACAACATGACAGGTGTCAATCAACCTTACACTTTCAAATCACATGCATGGATGTCTTTTGATTTGCTCATTGGAGCGAAGGAATAGTCAGCTACAAACTCTAAAAATTATTGTTTTTGGAAAGGTATGAATGAATCAGGACTAATCCGTCTATCACTAAAAATATACAATCTAGAACACCAAACAGGTTGAACAGAAAATTGGGAGATTGATTTGTGAAATTTGAAGATCAATCTAAATAATCTAGATATTAGCAATAAGCTCAACTTAGTTAGGTATTAAAAGTAGCAATTCACGGTAGACTGGAAATGATCATTGACCTTTTGGTTTGCGAGCTGATCGCATTGTATCTACCTGAACCACAGAACTGCCTCGATTGTTCATTGAGCAGAGGTTGAATAAGGTGCAAGTCACTGGTTATAGTTAGGAGCTCATTTTAGTACGCTTTACTAAATACATTATGATTGAACTGTAATTAATGACCCTAGACTATGAACGCATCATTGTATTGATCCTGACTGGAAAAGCACAATGGGGATTGTGATCCTATGTTGGTGGAGCTATTGCAAGAAATGTTGTTACAGCTTGACTAATCACAGCTCGTAGAAAATACGCCTTTACAAATTGTTTCTCATATGTTCACATAAGCTAGGAGAAAAAGCATCCTACAACAATAATAAAATTGATCACAACTAAAGGAATATTTTAAAGTTCAGCTATTGCAAGAACCGTTACGTAAAAGCAATGCACTCGATAGAAGCATAGCAAGAAAATGAATGATGGAAGCGCACTGAATTCTGACATTCGTTCCAACTATTAGCTATTTTTCCCATTCTAACTATCAACCAAAGATGAATGATTATTAGTCTATTTAGGCCAGTTACTGAGTCTAATTTTCAATTAGTTCGGACAGAGCTGATGCGATAGCTCTAGCACTCACGGTTAGTTAATGATACACATCGCTGCTCTACACGAGCTTCTAGCAGCATGATAACAATATTGTGTGTACTCAAAAAGTGTAATTTACCTCCACAATATTTTCCTTCAAAATTCTTACTGCACAAGCAGGAAAATCCGCCATTTGCATTTTCGGAGCAAGTTCCGCCATTTAGGCAAGGATTTGAAAAACATGGATCATAGTCTGCAAACGAACAAGAATGAGGTCAGACAAGAGCATTGATGATTAATAAGTGCAAGAGAAACTTGCTGAATCTGTTTGCATTTGAAATTTTTGCAAATATACCCGTGTTGTCATTAAATTTGAATTAGTACGTCACCTAGCTAGCCTGCAGAAATATATTTCTAGAATATTCCTTCAATTAAAAAGTTTGACTCTAGAGCAGTGTATCTGGTAAAATAAGCATAGCAAAGTTCTTGAAGTAAAACTTTCTCAATGCTATGAATTGCAAGAAACTTTAATTGCAATAATAGCTAATAAGGGGTCACTCGCTTGTTGCATAATGCCAGTTAAACCATTGCTGAGACCTTTTCTCCTTCTATCGTAACGCGTCGTAGCATAGCCCTCCACAAGAACACAAAAATGGCGTAGCAGATCAATGTGTTCTCCTGCCATGTTTAAGACACCATATATCGGGTGAAAGATCCCTAGCAATTTAAGCAAAGCAAAGATTCTCCTAAGCAAACTTACCTTCACAATTTCTTCCTCTCCAGCCATTATGGCATGCACACTCAAAACCTTCATCATTCACAACAATGCATTTTCCACTATGCTTGCATGGATTTGGCGTGCACAGATTTTTAACACATTGATAGCTTTCTTCGTCTGTTTGAATACAGTGACTTCCAAAACGACAAGGGTTTGGTGAGCAGAGATCAATTTCTATGATGAAAAAGGGAAAGTGCTTCATATTTTTCTACTGTATAATCACGACAACTAAAGTCTACGAAGAGTAAAGTGACATATCTAACACAGCAGCCTGCTTCTCTATGGTAGCTATAATTTGACTTTGGTTGAAAATAGGATAATTATAGAGGCAACAATTGATTATATAAAAAACAAACAGGCTAGCTCGATTAAGCCAAGGCAATTTCAAGGACCAAATGTAACATCTTAGCAGCTATTATTTCTTTTTTGTTTAATTGTTTGTATATTGTTCTTTTCTATTCTATAATCTTTTTCTCTTTCGTTTTTTAATGGATTGATACGCTCTTTTCTTTATAGGAATAACGGATAGCTATTTATATTTTTTCTTTTCACTGAGCTTAATGCTCTTTGAGACTAAGTAAAGTCTGTTCCTATAGAAAAAAGAGCGTATATTTATGCAAATTGTAAGTGCTGTTCATGGTGGAAGTTTGATGGCCTTGTGTCTTCCAACGCCAGGGACAGCACAATATATGATATTTGTTGCAGCTAATTTTGTAGCTATTTTTATTTGAAATATAAAAAACCCAACTTTCCTTCTAACTTTACACCTAGAGCATGAATATATACTAAATTCCTACCTTTAAAAGATAATGGGGGTAAATTTTGCTAAATATCTAGTTTCAGTAGATAATTGGGATAGAGAGATTGTTAGAAATTATAGGGGAGACTGAGAGTAAAATTTTTAGTAAGTAAATCTTTTGTTTTTTATTGGCTAGAATGTGTGGACAGAAATTTCTCCAGAACACTTGACTCTACCCTGTAGCTTGCTTTTTTCATTAGCAGGAGCTACTAGGACTTACTGCACAAGCAAAGAGCTGTGCATTTTTTGCTGAGAATGAAGAGCCATCGCAGTAGAGAGCTTAGAAAGTGGCTTCACAAGAAGATCTCTACCAGTCATATGGAGGCTTAATAATCTAGAAGGCACCAAACAATAAGTTGAAAAAATAAATATTGACAGGAAGGGCTGCCCAATGAAATGAGAACATATTGAATTCCACATTAACACTACAATTAAAACACGAAGAGTTGCCCTATAATCAGAATTTCATATTAGTTTTGGCTATGGACTACAAAGAGAAGCCTTTTAAAAGAGACTCACTATCACATGTTGCGCCCTTGAATCCCTGTGTACAGTTACATTTGAAGGCGTTCTTCCCATCGTTTAAGCAAGCTCCTTCGTGTTGGCATGGGTTTGGATAGCATGGATCTTTAGCTAGAATTAAATATTTTAGTCACAGAAAGTGAAAAATAATTAATTTAGAACCTTTGGAGCAGAAAAAGGTGGTGAAGGTTGCAAAATTACTTTTTCATAAATATTACATCTATATACGATCAAAAAGATAGTTGACCTGGACAACTCATGCCCACGAGAACTACAAGATGCTTAAAATAAAACTCTGTACGGCCATCAATTTCTTCACAATGTTTAATCTTCCTCTTTCTTCGTTTTGGGTAAATAAGTTAAAGCACATTGCAGCCTACTTGTAAACGTATGTGATAGACAAACAGTTTTCAGGAATATGGTCTAACAACCTTCACATCTTCCTCCAATCCAACCTTGCTGACACTTGCAGGAGTATCCGGAACCAATGACAGTCTCAATGCAACTTCCAGAGTTTTGGCAAGGAGATGGATTGCAAGGATCTTTCACTATGTAAAGACAAAGAGTATATACTTAGCAGGGGCGTCGAAACCAATTTTTTGCATGATATAATGTTATTTACCTTTTACACCTTTTTTCAGAAAAAGGTGCCATAAAAGATAATTTTGCATTTGCTCATACTCCAAAAGCTTTGAAAGTGATGGTGTCACCAACACAGATGAGCAGAAATCCAAGATTATCCCCAACCTTAGTTACCAGGCCCCTCCACTTTAAAAATCGTTTCGATACTCCTGGTTAGCATGAAAATTAAGCACTTATATTCCATTAGCATCCTCTCCAGAAAAACAGAAACAAATGAAGGGGATAGCAATTTTTTTTAGTTCATTTCTATCTGGGAAGATGATAGGAGGGGTTGGCAAAGGAAACCACAAAGAATAGGGGAATGCAAGAGGTGACAGGTGAGATGTGAGTAGAGGCAATGTAACACAATAGCGAGAAGAAGAAAAAGCTGTCAATTATACATTTGTTTTTAGAGAGGAATCACTGATATTGATAACTTATTGCTAAGGCATGTTGATGCTTGGACAAATGTGAGGAACAAGAGTCAATATTTTGCTTTATGAACTTGTATAAAAAGTGTAGACATAATTTCATAAGAGTCAATGGTAGTAGAAATATAATGCTGAATTGAAAGCGTCCTATAAATGCTTGAAAACAACAGCTTTATCTCCTTCAATGCCATATAAATGACTACGATATACTTACAATCACAGATTTGTCCTTTATAGCCAACTGGGCATTGGCAAACATATCCAACTCCACCATTGATTTCTTCGCACGGTGCTCCATGTTGGCAGGGGTTAGGATTGCAGCGATCGATTTCTAGAAAGTAAGGGAAACTAAATTAATCGCAGTTGTTTGGTTCTTTTCTATATTGCCCAATGAAGTTAATATCATGGCTGTTATAGTAGATTGATAACTTGAGCTAAATTCAAAGCTTCTTCTAGGAACATTTATACAGGTTGTGAAGGAAAATGCTTGATTAGGCATCTTGATAAGTTATAATTTAAAATACAGATATAAACACTTCCTTTTAAAAGAGAAGCCATCGTAGTAATATTGATGATTGAGTTCTAAGTATTAAATGCATGAAGTAGTAATTGCTTACCTGAACAGACAGGGCCTCTAAAACCTAGTGTGCAATTACATACATATCCACCGTTGATTTCTGAGCAGACTCCATGGTGGCAAGGATTTGGGTGGCACGGGTCGGGCTCTGCAAGGCATGAATGTAAAAATAAGCCTAAACATGTTATACATACAAAAATATCTTTAGATGCTTATATAATGGATATATACGGCCATTATTAGGGTTTAACTCAATGTAGCTAATTCTTAATTATGACCTGAAGCATTCATGTAAAAGAATAAAGGGCTTGAACTTAACACAGCCGAATCTATTATGCCGTTATATCAATACAGTCGAAGCTTTTTGCCATATATCTAAGCTGCAGCTAAGGAGCAAAGGGAGAATAGTGTGATTAGCTGAGTACGCTAGATTGACTTGCAAGCAGTTAAGTGTAGTTCCAAAGAAAAATATAGCATAGAGCTAAGCACTAAAAGACTTAAAGACGATGGATGCATGACAGTAGAAGTAACACATAACAGTGTAATGTAGTATGATTCAAGTACATTTGTGCCTTACTCTCTAGCTTGTATTTCAAGTCCATGCATGTGGGTTAACATTTCTGTACAATAATGAAGCTTAGATGCTTTCTGTGTGACATACCTGCACAAACCAAACCACGATACCCTTCCTTACAGTTGCACGTAAATCCACCATTCGGATTATTTGAGCATGTGCCATCATTCTTACATGGATTTGGCTGGCATTCGTCAACTTCTAGAATATGGAAAGAAGAAAGATGTTACCCATAATTTTAAAGTTAATTTTCGTGAATCTTTTTGACAACCAGCTAGCGATTAAGAACTGAAACATATAGAAAGTTGTAATAGTCCTTTTGATATGATTAAAAGAGAATACTACGAGTAGAATCATGCAATATTCCACTGCACTATGGAAAGTTAGCATCTTGATCCAACCTTCAACAGGTTCAAAGTGTATATTTCAGTACTTTATTACTTCTCTTTCAATTGCAGTAGATTATAAGTCCTATAAAGTGTTATACTTGGTCAGCACTTGCTTACGAAGTTGAAACATAGAGTATTTCAAGGGATACGAGGAAATGATTGGATGCGTTTGAAATTTGGTGCTATAGGCGAATGTTGAGAGTATAATGTATTGAACACAAGACAAATGAAGAGGTGCTAGGCATGATAGAAATAGAGAGATCACTGATTGGTATTATCAGAAAAAGGAAAGCTAAGCATTTCGGGCACATGATAAGACCAAATGGGCTACAGAGACTTTTATTAGAAGGGAAGATACATGGAAAAAGAGGAGGATGAAGTAATTACATTACATTCAATTACATGGGTAGATAACATAACGGAATGAACAGGCGAATGTGTGAGAGCTGCAAATAGCAGAAAAGATTGGAGATCCATGCCAGCCAACCTGCTGGGAGTAGACGACACAAGATGATGATTAAAAGTATAATAAAAAGCAAACATCTTCGAACAGAATGGGATCGCAAACTGTATATTTACTACGTGTAGAGATATCAGATAGGTTTGTGTCTTGTTGCTAATTCAGCAATAAATTCCATAAATTTACGTTGTGAATGAGCTAGAATAATATCTTACGTTCACAGTGTGGTCCTGCAAAACCAATTGTGCATGTGCATTTGACACCACTGTGAGGGAGCACCTCACATTTGCCACCATTCTTACAAGGTTGTTCGAAACACTCGTTGAAAACTAGATAAAATAATCGGTATGTCAAAAAGTGGATACATTTGAAGGAATAGTATCATCTATTCCAGAGCAAAAGACACTTTCATAAAAGTCAACAATTTCACCCCCTCCAAAGGCACTAAGCTTAGACACAATTCAAATTTGTTTTCTCAGAGTAAAAGAACACGTATCAGTATCTTAATGTTATGGAGTTGTGATACAATGCAAAGAATTGGAGACAATTACATAAGGAGTTTGAATTTCTCACCGTCACAAATATTTCCAAGAAAGCGCTCTGTACAAGTACATTTGAAGCCAGTAGCCTGATTGAGGCATGTTCCTCCATTGCGACACGGGTTACTTGCGCAGTAATTATGCACTAAAATTAAACAGGCAGATTTGGTACAATTATAAACAAGGTATTGAAGCATGTTCCAGAAGGATTGGCCTAAATGAAATTGTGCAGATTTTGTGGCACACTCAACAGATTTCGTGGCACAATTGAATCAGTGACTTGTTCTCACTCTTACAACATATATGTTGATTTCCAGTGATATGACGGCAGGATTTTTGTTGCAAAATCTAATCTTATAATCTTTTTTTTAAATCCTACCTGCGCTGTTGGATTATCGGTTTCAAGACCTTTAAAAGTGTGAAAGTAGCATAGGAAACAGCGATGTGTTTTGGGAGGCGTGGGGGGCATCACCCCTCTATATGTTTGAAATTACAAGAAAGTTTGTCAAAAAGTGTTTTCCCTGACGCTATATTAGTAACAGTAGTTGGTCCAATGATCAGGACGCCCCCCTCCAATGGATGTGTCTCGGCACATCTCTGCTGGCAAACAGAAGTTGTGCTTTATAGTTACATCGCTATTTTTGAGCGCAGCAGACATTCGAAATGATGATCATTTACTTCTGCCTTCAATCTGCATTATTTAGAAACTTTCATCAATTAATCATTCCAATACCATAGTTATCCAGCATAAAAAGTACAATTAAAGCTATAGCATGCTATTGAGGAATGTCGAGTGCTATTAAATTGCAAGAGTCATCTTATAGCAGAAATATATTCAAACAGTTTACCTTCACAGGTATTTCCACTGAAACCTTGCCCGCAGAGGCATTTGAAATTACCAGGTACTTCAACACACTGACCTCCATTCTTGCAAGGGTTTGATGTGCAGTAAAGCTTGTCTAAAATTGTATTTAACTTTTTGTTACAATGAGTAAAAGACCACAGACCAAAAACCTGTTAGCTGTAGTAGTACAATATCCACAAACTGCTGCAATCGCTGTTACGTTGCTTAGGAGCTCATGGTCTGGAATATGACGTAAATTAGTAGCCATCGCGAAAATAACTATCTCTAATGTAAATGGTTTAACGAATTTTAATTCACTATTGGATGATCAGTTATAATTTTTTTTTCAAGGCTCATAACTGAACCTGCCATAAAATGATTTTATTACTCTGCCTTAAAGGCTTGGAACGATATCCCAGCTAATATTAGAGAAATCCAAACATTTTGGCACTTCAAAAAAGACCGAAAGGCTCAACTGACGAGCTAAGAATGCTAAGAACGAGTAAATCAAAGCACGACCCTCTAGAAGAACAGCCCCAAAATCTTTTTGTTTTTGATAGACAGTACTTACTAAAATTTTGCTTATCATTTCAATGGAAATATAGAATTTTAACATTGGGTTTATATCTGAAGTATTTTTGTATAAATAATTATAAAGATGATGACAGTTTACTAGTACCATAAGAATGAAGAGATTCTAGCAGACCTAAGAATTTACTATGAGTACATACTTTCACAGTTTTTGCCAGTAAAGCCGGTCATACAGTCACATTGGAATCCAACAGAGTATCCAAAACATGTCCCACCATTTTGACAAGGATTAGGGTAGCAGAAGTTGAAATCTTTGCGGAGAATAACAAAAATCAAATTAAGTTGACTTGAAAATGAAATGCATGCAAAAATAAATCATTCATTGATGTAATCTTAAGCACTTATTGATGAAAGCTCAAAAATCTTAAGCACTTATTACTTCACGAGTCAAGAGAGTTAGTTTTGCAAAAGTTATTGAAGAGAAATAGAATGTGTTACTTAAAGCCATCTTTTCACAATTTAGAGTCAATTTAGGTGCATCTAATAGCAATCTAAAAATTATCAAATAAAGAATAGAAAGGAAATGCATGAATCAAGTGAAGAACTAGAAGTAAATTTCTTGTCTGATATAGATAGTCTATAAATTCAAGGAATTTGGCAAAAAGAAATTTGATAAGGCTAGACATTTTGCTTACCTTCACACTGTTTTCCTTTGTAAGTCTTTGGGCACTCACATTGGAATGTATCTCGTAAGTCTTTGCACATTCCTCCATGAAGGCAAGGACTAGGATTGCAATGATCCACAGCTAAAGAAATGAAAATAATTTGTTATCTTGACCTTTACAGCAAATTCTCATATTGAGAAATAATCTTAGGACTTCAATGGATGTTGTGGATACAGCTTATTATCTTATCTGCACCACAATTTTGACATTTTAGTAGATAAAGTTAGGATTAAGTATACTTTGGCATGTTTAAAAGGCACCCATTTTGGGCAATCGGCATGGAAGATGGAGCGGACACTTCCTTTTCTTGCCACATTTGTCTCCCCAGTGTTAGCACCAGGTACCCATTTACTGTTGAGTGAACATTGAGCGAGCATTCAATCAGTCTAGAGTCGGACTCAAACAGTAGAACTTTCGCAATGTAGACAGGCGCTGTAACCGCTATGTTACCCTACCGTTTTTACACTATAAAGAGCTTAAAATATCTAACGTATCATTTTATTTAGACTACACCTATTAATTAATTAATTATGCTTTTTATTTCTTACTAAAGAAAGAAGTGCTCAGTTTGGTGATTAAAATCAAGCAGATGCATGATATATCTAAAAAGCTTTTGAGCTAGCGTTATAGGAGTGTTATTGCTGCTGGCTGTTACCTTCACAACGTTGTCCTTTATATCCATCCTCGCATTTACATTTGAATGACCCAATATCTTCATGGCAAACGCCACCATGCATACATGTATCATCGTTGCATTGAGTATGTTCTGCAACACAAACCAGCAGAAAGAAAAATTATGCATGGGTCTGTATATTCTATTTGTACGTGGCTATTCCATATAATTTAAGAGCTGAATATGTAAGTGAAGCAAAAATGGGCTATGGATATTGAAATATGAATATACTCCGTCCAACTCTACCATGTAGAATCATACGATTCAAACAGTGAAAAACTTTGGGACATCATCGAGGACTATCTATGATGCGTCACTAGAAAGAGTCTTATGAAGAGTAGCATACTTTCACATTTATCTCCCGCATATCCAGCCTTGCATATACACTTGCTTTGGTCACCTTGCATGACACAGAATCCATTATTCTCACAACTGCACAGTTTCTCTGCAACAATAACATAAAAGAAAGTAATTCTGAGTCCATGCAACTATATATATATATATATATATATATATATATATATATATATATATATATATATAAAACTCCAGAAAATCAAGCAAAGACCTGGAAAATTTACAATTAAGAGTAATAAGTAGACATTTATGGAAGACTACGTTTGGCAAATACAAGCAATAAGAATACACGTTTTTTCATAAGAAACCATAATTTTGCCTGAGCCTCAATTTTCTTAACTTTTCCCTAAATTAAGCCTGAGATTTTCTTAAATTTTTCTTAACTTTTACTGAAATAAACTGTCTAAAATGGCTTACACTTTCGTTATTTATATTGTATACTTGGATTTGAATTCCATCTTTAACATTTTGAATGAACTAACGACGAAATATTGATTTTTTGGTCAATAGAAACACTAAATTTTGGAAATTGAGCCTCGTGATATTCTTAAGATTTTCTTAAGATTTTGACCATGTGAGCCTCATTTTCTTATAAACTTTTTTCTTACAGAAAAAAACGTGTAGCTCAGTATATCAGTATATTGCGAATGACTGCAGGTGCTGAATTTACTAACCTTCGCAGAGGATACCCTTGTACTCTGCTACACAGCTACACTTGAATCCTTTTTCCGACATAGGATCAGGACGACAAAGACCATTGTTCATGCATGGATTATTTAGACATGCCATCTGAGATGGATCTGGCACGGCAATGGCACTCCTCTGCATACCGTTCTCCGACTTCGTGAGAGATGATCCAAAAACTTAAATAACAAAATTTCTAGTTTTATTCAATGCTCAGTAATAAACCGTGAAGCACTGATCACAAAATTAAGTTAGGAAAGAGGGAATTTTCACAATATGTGTAAAGAACATGATGCAGATAATTAGTAGAATGTATTTGGATGTAGAGTTTGGTCGGCTTCAAAAGCTTAACAGAAGATAAATTGCATGCAGAGGTTTTATGGCCGATGATACACGATTTATGAATGTACGTCTAAGGGTCGATGATGATCGCCCATGTTTCAACGACGCTGATTGTTGAGCAGTTACAATGTATGAAAACTGTATTACTAAATATCGGTCACCGATGTCTCAACGACGATGGCCGACGATTACCAATGTCAATCACCGATGCCTAAAAGTCGATTACCGTCGGTGAATTACGATTCATAAAGGCAGGCTTTATTGGTAAGAGAGGATAAACAGTGAAAAATTTCATTGTTACCATCGCATGTCTTTCCGCTGTATCCTTCCAAACAAACACACTGAAAACCTCTAAAGCCATCCATGATGCATTGAGCATTGTTCAGACATGGGTTTGGATTGCAAGCAGACCTCTTAACTATAATGAAATTACATAGATGTGAATAATTGAACTGAAATTTCTAATATATAGTTCAAAAGAACTTCACGAAAGTTGCATTCAATAAGGAATGAACCTGGAGGTACCAATGATCTAAATGGTAAGTACTGTAAACTGTAAACCATTTAGCTTTCTTCAAAAATCTTTACAAAGCTTTCTTCAAAAATCAAAGGACTTAAGTAGTAACCACTGACTAGCCTGATAGATTCTACTGAGTTATGCAAGCGAATAGGAAATGGAGCTGAGACGCTAGCGGCTATACAGTCACGGTAAAAAATCAGCTATTACAAGGAGGGCCCCTTGAAAATCAGTTATTACTAAAGGGCCAACCTCCTTAAAAATGTGAAATGAAATGAAAATAAAATGAAATTTAGATATGAAAATGTTCTTATTTGGATACTGCAATGATTATTTACTCTTAGCATATCGCATATATTTTGAAAGTTCAAAGCATAAATCTCGCCTTATAGAATGCTATGAACTTACCCGAAAAGAGATATGGTTCTTTTTTTGTCCAAAATATTCTTATTTAGTGCTGTTTAAAGCTTATGATTTTATCATAGAGTTGAAAGTGCTCTTGGAGCTCTTAGAGGTATGTTCTGATAGAAAGCGTGCCATTCAAAGTGGGACAAGATGACCCTGTGTCCTTTCTTGCTTTGGATGGCACAGTAAACTGCACTCTGTAAATTTGTATTTTTAGCTCAGTTTTAATGATGATAAAAAAGAGCTCTTGGAGTCGAACAGCTCATTCCCTTGATTGCATAATATTTAGTACATCAGCTGCCTGCTTCTATGGCCACATTGACAAAAGGTACATAGTCTTTGGCATGCCCTAGCTCTTCACTATAAAAATTAGCTTACCTTCGCAAGTTTTGCCTTGGAAACCTTGGCTGCAAGTACAAACGTATCCATCAGGCGACTCGTTGCAGAGACCGTCATTAAAGCATGGATTTGGTAGGCAGTAGTTCTTTTCTGGAAAGTTATGAATAATTGTTAGAGGAAACAGGAACTTTATTAAAACACTATCCACTTTAGGTCACTATCCGACGTTTCATACTCTGAAGAGTGTCGAACGAAAAAAGCTTTGAAGTATGTCAAAAGAATGTTGCCGTTTTTTCGTGCTGTAGTAAAGTTCTGTAGTACAAACAAACTATTTTTGTATTAAATCAATTAGAAGTGTATGATAGGTAAGGTGAAGGAAGAGTTCAAGAATTCAAAGGGTATCTTAACATTAATTTTTAGAATTTGCATTTCAAGCTCAACAAAACGGAGATATTGGGAAAGAAAACTGAACTAATTGCTTAATATGTCTTGAAAAATTCATCCGATATTAAGACTATGTGTCCAAAACCAGCTTGGAACTAGTCATTGGTAATGTCAGGGAAGATGTGTTCGGTCTCATAACAGTAGTTCATTGACCAAAAATTGTCTTAGGGAACTTTCTAAAATCCCAAGTGAACCCTAATGGATTACTCTGAAAAGAAACAGGAGTAAAGCAAAGTCATGATATGTCGTGATAGAAAGCGTACCTGAACATCTTCTTCCTTTATATCCTATTTCGCATGTACATTCAAAGCCGGATATCGTCTCAGTGCACCTTCCACGATTGTGACACGGATTAGGAAAGCATCGGTTGCGGACTAGAAAGATGTAAAAATGGATGTTTCGATGTAAGGTGCTAACTGCATGTCATACGGCTAAAGTTGATTTTCACTCCTTCAAAAGTGAATGGACGGATAGAAATTGCGGTGAGCAGCTTCTCTGACTAATTCAACAGCAATGTCAGATGTTGTTAATGTACTCTGGAAAATTGCAGTTCATCAATGTTTCTTTATTCCCACATTCACTTGGTTTTGAAGGAATGGAAATCTGCATTTAGGATTCAAATAGGAAGTTGAATGAAGATAGAGTAGGAAATTGTAGAAGAATCGCATAAAAGTAGGAGGTAATCCTCGATAAGTACCTGTACAGTGTTTCCCTTTATAGTTTCTTGTGCAAATGCATTCATAACGACTATTTTCTTTAGCCCTGCAAATTGCACCGTTCTTGCAAGGTCTTGCTGCACAAGGATCTATTAGAAAGTATTAAGAACTGATGTAATGTATAATCTAGTACAATCTGATAAAATCTGAATTTGTCTAATACAATCTAATGTAATCAAATGTAATCATAAGTCATATTCAAACTTGCACAGAAATGCAGAATAAGGGTCTTTAGAAACTACACGCATTGTTGAGCTGATTTTTCAAAATATAAGCTGCGGTCAAGGGCCCTGGAAACGGTTCAATGGTTTGTCATACTTGCTCACTAGGCACTCGTGATGCTACACACCATTAGGTGTTCTATACGCTCAGACAAAGTGAGAATTCCCTACCCACAGGCAAAGGAATCATTGGCAAGTATTATGAAATCATACTGTTTAATAGTTCCAAAACTCGACCTTTCCGACAAAGCTTTCTTCAAGAATCAAAGAACTTAAGTAGTGACCACTGAATAGCCAGATAGATTCTACTGAGTTATGCAAGCGAATCGGGAAATGAGCTGAGACGCTAATGACTATGCGGCTATACAGTCACGTTAAAAAAGGCGCACATAGTAAGTTCGACCACGATATATGCAATCCTGAGGCCCCAGTTTAGCAATGAAAAGTGATACCATATGAGTTAAGCTTAAAAGCTGAGAAGATATTTCAAAAATGCAACCAATTTTCTAAAAGAGCAATCGAAGAGCAAGTATGTCTTATATGATGAAAAAAATTGGCCTCCTTTTATAAGTCTTATTTCTAATAGGTACAGAAGCACAAACCGACGAGTAATAATTTTGAAAGAAGTGATGAATTAGAAACGAATAACTATTAATGAGAAAAAAGCGGTGAAAAAGGCGTTTTGAATGCATACAGGAAATTAAAGTAAAATATTACAAAGTTACTTTTTGGAGGTTGAATGGATGATTCTAGGAAACTTTCTACATAAAATGCTCTATTATAGTACGTATCCAAAGACAGATCTTCGATGCGGGGATAAGCATATAATACCATCAATTGAGGCTAAACATATAATATCATCAATTAAATATCCATTAGATTTTCTGCAACAGTGGTTATTAGAATAAAGTTCACATCTTCATAATCCAATCAGCTGATTGGTTCGTTAGGAATTACAATTAATTCACAAACAAGACCTTAAACAAAGGGGGCCTGACAGCTTGGCAGATAACATGCTCAGTGACCAAGGAGAATTTGCCACTGACCGGGCAAGCATTGGCAACCAGTGAACAGAGCTGCGATGGCCTCTGTCCAGTGAGCGATCAAGCGTGCAAAATGGAACAAGAATATCAACACCAATTTGAAATACAAAGCAAATATTGAAACCTACTGTAGCCCAATCCAAAATTTGAAAATTAAATTTTGAGTTGTCAAGGCTTCCAATAGTCAAGGACTAGAAATCTCGAAGAATACCTATATGATCTAAGATTGTAGAAAATAACCCACCAAAGTCTGCTGTGTCTTCATCGTCTTTATCATCTGCCTCCAAAAGGCTGGCAAGGTCTTCATGTTTTCTCTTCTTGTCGAAAATATTTACATCAGTAACCCAGGCCTTTCCAGATTTATGCTTGTTCAGCTCGTTCATCATGCTTTCAATACTATCGTCTCCAGCAGTATCTTCATTACCATCGTCTGATCCATCGCTTGAATCGCTTGGAGCTATAAAACTAGGTTTGGCATTATGTTGATGAACACCATGCAATCGACTAGAAAGTTGTTCTAATTCTTTTAACCTGTGACGAAGCTGTGCTGCCTCTCGTGCACCATTGGACACGGGAGAGACAAGACCCTCATCAAAAGTGGGTATTGGATGATGCTGTCGCAACTCTGGGAGTAAACCCTCTTGAAACTGCCTTCCTTCGGGCAGAGCCTCGGGTATTTGTGGAGCAATAAATCCTTCCTGGAAATGGTGACGACGAGGCATCGGTAGCAGTGGTGTGTCACCTAAGGACCCAAAATGCAATTGTCCTTCTGCTAAGTGGGAAATAGGTGGACCAAAGAAATGATTTCTGTGTGGTTCTAAAAATATATGCTTTGGTTCTAGAACTGGGTGGAAGGGGAGCAAAGGTGGACCAGCTTCACGAAGTAAAGGTTGATGGTCAACGCCTACCCTTCGAAATTCTGGTAACAATGGCTGACCAACGATACCCTGTCCTACAAAAGGCCGTTGTTCTAAATCCAAAGGTCCACGCATAAAGTGAGCTCTTTCGAGAGGTAAAACTGGATGTTCTAATACCAAAGGTCTAATTATACGTGGTGTTGGTAGCAAAGTTCCTGGTTCCCCAGGCAAGAACTCACGTCTGGGTAGATCTGGCACAACTGGCATGAACTGTCTTTTTGAAATAGTAGAATCTGGCGATGAAAGTATTTGTGGCGTTGGCTGTGGACTTGCATTTGGAGCTCTTTTTCCTCTAGTTCCATTGACAGCTCCGATTTTTCCTATCTGTTTATTGTCGTTGATTCGCGTGGGTAGTCCTGCATTATTGCTCAAGGCAAAACTAAGACAGGCTGCAAAGTGTAAAACCCAGACGAACATCTCGAAAAATTGGTGAAGTTGCATCCTGAAGCCTCATTGTACATGAAATTGCCAATCCTTCATTTTCGACAGTAAAAATTGATTTTCTATTGCCGAAGCTGGTTTTGTTGAGTTTGCTAAGCAAGATCATTCCCTTGCAAGATAGCAAAATCTTCATGAGTCATAATCTACGCCTCAGTGCACATATATGACGGTCCAATTGTGTAGATGAGCTCGCTAGACTCGATCCCCGTTGAGAGGGGGAGTACACATGAATGCACGTACCTGTTGAATCTTCACTGGGCACTGGCAGAGATCAAATCTCTAGTGAGATTGTTTTACAATGCTCAATTAGCCTAACAATATAACCAATTAAATACGAAGCAACAATGGAAGAATGGGATGTTACTGTTTCGTAAAGGGATCAATTTGCCATTGCAGTAAAATGCTTTCACTTGTACATATGATGTCTCCAAAGATTCGAAACTGGCAGAGCTGTTCCGGAAGATCGATTTACAATAATGCGGTTACCTAGAGAAAGTCAGCTGGCCTAGCATTGATTCGTTGAAGCGTACATACAAATACAGTCCAAGCATTCATTGGGATCGATTGGGTAGCCAGTGCACATGCGTTTTAGGGCTTCACATGAGAGCTGTGCAAAGCTGTGCAAATCAGTTTTACAGCCTCTCCTACTCTTTCAAATTGGCAATACTTAATTTACTAACGATAAGTTATTTTGATGTGAAAACGACTAACTCTTCCTGTTTGTTATTAAATTCCAAGTGGCTAGAAGTATGTTGAAATAATGCAATAGATTCGTAATTGAAAAATCAGCACTGCAGGATTTTCGTAGAACAAAAGAAATTGGAGATGAAAAACAAACGCATCGAAGTTCTAATTATTGCTGATATGGAATGAATTCAAGATAAAATACGCTGGTACATGGAGTAATCAAAATACTCTAATACCGTCAAAATTTTACCATCGTTAGCAAAGTGTATTACGATAGAGCAATTTTTAAAGACCACTTCACCAATATTATAATTCAGATTTAATCTTTAAACTACTAACAGAGGACAATGTATCATAAGGTATCATAAGGTAACTGAAAAAGCACGGTTGAAAATCATGAATGTGTCTATCCAAGTAGGCCAGCAAAGAAAGCCTTTCTCCATATGTCCATGAGGATCCTCAGCAGCATCCCTCCGCCTTGCTTCAGTGCTTGGACAATTTCATATTTTCTCTCATGCACAATTTGCCTGATAGCATCCTTTACTTTTTCAGGTGCAAGTGGTCCCAAGATCTTGAAGACAAGTTCCATCTTTGCCAAAAGGACTTTATGAAAAGAAAAGAGGTCGATCATCAAACAGTCATTGCAAACATTTTCCAGATATGAGTATAACTGATCGAAGTTCATCTAAACAACACTAGAAAAGCTACAGTTTTCCAATCTCCAATGAACGGTCTTGACACATGATGTCCGTTTCCAAAAGTGTGGGTGTGCCAGAGTTCACTGGGAAATTTTAAATTATGGGACTGAATTTGAGCTTCAATATATAGACCCATAAAAATCACTGATAAATTGATGGTGACTAGCAGGGCAGGTGGGTACGCCTTCAGATCCCCTACTTATCTTTACATGATGTGCTGTAAGTCATGTTTCACGGCAGTTTTACTTTACCGGGCTATCTAGATTACGCATCAAGCCCGTAGCCAAGGAGGGCTTGGTGGGCAAGAATCAACAACCATTTATGTTCGACATATCTGTCCAACCTAGTATATTATATCTTTTGTCTCTATCTTCGGTGGTTACAAGGCAGCTGCTATGTCCATTAGAATTGCGTTGATCGCTTTTAGATTCAAAAATTATGATTTGAAATTAAGTAAAGACTTCTATACGACATAACCAGCAGTATAGATCAGATCAGGAAATTAGGAAGCTCTCAAAAAGTTAGATGGCAAATGTGGTCTAGAGCACCCTCAAATATTAATGTGCAACTCTGTAAACTTTAGTAAGGAAATTTTCAAAAAGCTTGATGAAAAGTAGGGGGCATTTGCTTCCTATGTTTCCTAAGTCCTACGACTATGGGTCAGGTTGCTTTTCGTCACGAAAGAAGTGTCTTTTAGATCTGACAGACAACTCTGAAAGCACCTACGATTTTCAAGATCTTCATCTGATAAACTTCTTTTCACCATGGCACTTTCTTCATCTTCCATTGGAAACAAGTGATTCTCGGAGTCAATCTCAGCCATAAACTCTGCCGCATCATTTTCCTCTGCGACCGGCGCAGCATAGATGGCAACAAGGCCCAAAAGAATGAAAATTAAGCTGCGCATCTATTTGAGAAGAAGAGAAATAAGCTATTAGCTTTATGACATATGGCAATTACTCCAAATCAGATTTTAGAAGTCTTTCTAGTTACACTAGCATCTTATGGAAGATCATTATCAATTATGGTACAGAAGTTGGAAAAAAATTTGAAAATAAACATTAAAGTTAAAGAGTCAGGAAGTTTGCTGGAAAATTCCGTATGCATCAAATAAAACCGAAAGGAAATGAAACAATGCAGTGATTGTGGTGTCAAAAATATCAATTGAGAATTCTCTTATTGCAGCAACAGAACAAGTATGCTAACAGGACTGCTTAGTCGGGGTGTAGTCGGGAAGGTAATGCGGCACAGTGCCGTTATGCTTTCAAGAATGTTTGACCTTCACCGTTATGCACGGATTAGCTTAAGAAAAGATTAGAACTACACTTGAATTCCAGCGATGCTGTGTTGAAGTATTAAATTCTGGCTGCAGATGAGATTAAACCGCCTGCTTTTAGCAAACAGGGGTAGAAAAATGCTACTTCTTCTAGCTCTTCCACTTCTGGTTGTGTTTCACCTATCATTTTATACGTAAATCTATCATTTTTACTGCCATTTACTTTCTTGCACCTTTAGGCCACTAAATAATTAGCGTTTTAATTGCGGTATTTTTGTTATAACTACAAAAATTTATTTAGAACTGCACGCCTGTTCCAAGCTTTATAGTTACAGGTAGCTCTGTGCAATAACATAGCTCTGAACAGAACATTGAGCACTGTAGAACAGAGAGATAAGCTAGAATCCTTGTTTTATATAAGTTTATATGAGCACATATAAATATATGTGCATATATATATTTTATATAAGTTTATATATATATATATATTTTATAGAAGTTTATATAAATATATATATATATATTTTATAGAAGTTTATATAAATATATATATATATATATATTTTATATAAGTTTAT
>WIPJ01001466.1:1010039-1038592 GCA_018155075.1 Cassiopea andromeda
GGTGGTGGAGGTGGCGGTGGAGGAGGTGGTGGAGATGGTGGTGGTGGTGGTGGTAGGGGAGGTGGATGGTGTTGCTGAATACTTTGAGGTTCTAGAAAGAAACAAGGTTTTATTGATTTTATAAATGAGCAATGAAAGGAACCTTTTCAAGCATTTTGAAACAAGTTTGATGCAAATACAGAACTGAAATACTCATAAAATCTGTGAATTTAGTGACGAAACTTACGTATGCAAATATTCTCTTCCATAAAATATCCTTTATTGCAAACGCACTGGCCATCTTGGCAAGTTGAGTGTTTTGGACAAGGATTTTCACAAACTAAAGCAAATAGTTTATCAAAATTAGCTCTAGATGTAAAAGCTGTTGATACAGACAACTGCAAAATGCATTAAGTTGAGTCAACTTAAGGAAATTATGTCTGGCATTGCAATCAATAAAGCCAATAATGTGGGTCTCATGTTTGATTAGCTGTGCACCAATCTTCAGAAAGCGCAAACATCTCTAAATATTTCAACGCCTTTCAGTAATTCATCTTATTGTTAACTAAACTGCAAGTTCCAAATTTCATCACTTAGGTTCTCCAAAAAGCACTGAAAAGCATTTCTAGCTTTTTTCAGTTTCAGTTTTCCATACATTTCTGTTATTTCCTTTCTTGCTTTTAATTGTTTTTCTTTCATAATCAACGCTAATCTCTTTTTCCTCTTGTATATGATATTTCATTCTAATTTCTATTACTGCCCTTTCTATCATAATTCTAGAAGTTTATAATTGCTTTCACTTTAGATCGGTGGTTTTCAATCTGCTTTCTGGAGTGGAACCCTAATGAAACATTCCAGTGGCTCGAGGAACCCCTGTTCACAATTCTGCACAGAAGAAATAAATAGCTACCGATCATAGAATTTTGTGTAACTTCTGGTGGAACCTCTAGACAGTACTGGCGGAACCATAGGGCTCCTAGTAACCCCGGTTGAAAACCATTGCTTTCGATAACTATAGATGTGGCTTCTCAAAGTAAATGGTGTACGTTGACATTTATAGTCCAATTTTTGTAGCCAAGTGGAGATTTCTAAACGTAATAATTTTCTAAAAACCATCCAAGTACTAACTTGGATCACAATTGTAGCCATCACCACTGTAGCCTCTATTGCATTTACACGTTCCGTCAATGCATCTTGCATGAACATCACACTCAATGCATTTATCGGCTAAAATAGAAGAGGAGAAAGTTAAATAATAGCCACTTTTGAATTTACATAGATGTTCAAAGTATCAACAAGCTTTTTGTGAGGCACGTCTCTGACGTACATCTGTTGGTGCAAAAATCTTGGGATATAGGGTAGCAGGGGAGGCTGCGGCTCTCTTGGTTGAGAAGAAATCCTTTTCACTCAGGCAATTTCTCTAAAAGAAAAAAGGACATTCTGGCAACTTTTCTGACTGCTCTCCAGATCTCTTTGACCTTTCGGGCAGAAAGATTTGGCAGCCCCCTTAAGCTTGAAGTCCTCCTACACCCATGGTTGGTGTAGAATATAGAATTTTGGGTAGCTTTTTCACTAGATTGGCCTACGTTAGGCTGTGATAAGCGTTTGTTGATATATTTCTGCAATTTGATTGGTCAAATCGGTCAAGGGAAAATGAATGTGTACAAAATTCTTAGCCAATCAAAATTTGACACCTATGCTCTACTTAAGAGCCTTTGACGAGATTTACTGTCTATAATATATCAGCTCATTAGTAATGTAGAATGATGGCAGCTTATATGCTTAAAAGCTCAAATGAACTTCCTGTAAACATTAGATATTTTCCATTCAATGTTTTTCAATTGAGCCAAAAGTTTTTAATGAGCTGTGATAAGTAGGAAATTGCGAGACACCTATGTATAAGAAAAGTAAGTACAGGGTAGTTTTGCAGTAATTTCCCAAAAAGCTCCGCTACAAGCGCGGTGTCTTTGCATGAGTTTGGTTTAGCAATCCCCTAAATAGGAGAATAATTGAAGGACCAAATAAAAGATGTTACGTAACACACCTTCACACCGTGGTCCTTTGTACTGCTTTGGACATCTACAGATGAATGTACTTCCAACTATGACGCATTTGCCATCATTTAAACATGGATTTGGGTGGCATAACATTTCTAAAATTGAAAGGTACGTATCCCTGGCTGAATTGTATTTCATTACTTTTGTGTATTGTAGTGTATATTTTTCAAAAACATCAAAGCAGCAAACTGTTATACTAATTGAGAAGGGCAATTGTTCACATTACAAAAAAGTGCATGAAGACACACCAATTAGGGTATAAGAAATCATAGTACTCTTTTTTGTATCTTAATGTGTTGGAACCTTCTTGCAGATATGTATATTTTTACTTAGCTGCAAAATTCAAGCATTTCGTAGTTCTTAAAATCAAAAACTATCACTAAAGTGAGTCTACTAATATTCCCTTACACATTTCTACTCGAGACAGGAAATCCTGCGGGCGAATACTATCCAAATCTGGTTGTATATAATGTATTAGGAGGGTGATCAAAACCCTAATCCTACAATGCACGCATGCGCAAGCAAGCACGCAACACACACATTCCCAAGCACGCACAAGAACGCAAAACACGTACATGCATGCAGGCATACACGCGTGCGCGCGCACACACACACAAAAACAGACACAGACAGACACACGAGGAAACCCTCACAAGCACCTAAAACGCACAGTGAAGGTTAATTCAACAATAACAAGTACTACATGCTATAATCTTATTTGTAAACTCACCTTTTGATGGAGTTGTCTGGGGTGCTACAGTGGTTGTAACACCTTCACCTCCTCCTCGTTTGTCTTCACAATTTTTGCCAATGTAAGGAGGTACACACTTGCAGGAGTAGCCACCTTGATTATCGCTGGTGCATGTTCCTCCATTCAAACAGGGGTTGGAGGAACATGGATCACCACCACCAACTGAAAGTTTTTATGAATGAATAGTTCAGCAACAGCAAAGATCAGCTGGAAATATATTAGCTAGAAGAACAGCTAAAGGATAATCTAATTTACCAATCTGAAAGCATAGCTTTTCGTCATACCCATCCTTCAAGCTTTGCACTGTAAATTATGAATTTTCTGTCAAGTAGGTCAAATAGGTGGCAGAAAGTGAAGCTTTGGAATTAAGAACATTATAAAGTTCATTGAATATTCAACAATTTTATGTTTTTCTCCGAACACACGACATTATGCTCATTCTATGAAACTGGGCACTTCATCATTGCAAAGATAAAATTTTTTACTAAATTTCTTTTGTTACTATGCATAGGAGGAAAAGTAAATACAAGCTAATGCAAGAATGCTATAAGATATTTCCATTACCTCTCTCATTAAGAGTACATGTGATTCCATCTCCCGAATAGCCTCTCTTGCACTGGCATACACCATTTATGCAAATAGCATCCTTTGAGCATTTCGCACATTTATCCACTAGAAAATTTGTTTGTAAATATGAGGTCAAGAAAGATTTAAGTTGTAGTTATAAAGAAAGCCATAGCAATAAAAAATTCAATGAACTGCTATGAATGTGGCTGATAAGAGGTTGCTGAGAAAAAAGAATTTTTTTCCACTCTTGGTATTCACCACAAATCTACTTCCTCTCTATGAAGCAATTTTTTCATAACATATTTCAGACAATTCACCAGCTAGAAAATAAAAGTTTGGAAATTCAGAGAGTCAACTAAACAGAAGAGAAGGTTTCTGGTTGCTGAGCTTCTGGGTGCCGTACATATTTCATAACTCAACACTTTCTCTTAAAAGTGGCAGGCCTCATCAAAGGTATATTGTGCCTATGAGCGTAGATCAAAGGCAATATGTACCAGCAAGAAATATATGGAATGTAATTGATGGTACAAAATAAGCTTGGAAATAAATGCCTCCAGAGTTTGATGTGTGGTGTTCTGTGTTTGTGAGCAGTGCTCACACGTCCATGCAGCTTAATGAGCTATGAAGAGTGGTTTTCTAAAGAGAGAGGGACTGGCGTGTTTCATTAGATCCATGCAAGGGCAGCAAGGGCAGGCCAGCCATTGCAGACTGGGGGGGGGGTGAATTTTGGTGCTACGCCCTGAAATTATGCCGCAATTTCGTTACCAAACTCATTACAAAATCTCTTGCTACAGGTCCGTTATCTCTACCCAAGAATTTTCTCATCAAATTTGGATGAATCAGAAAATTGATCTTGGTGAGAAGTGGGGGGGGGATGAAAAGTCCCCCTGTCCCTCTGTCCCTCTGTGGTACCACTACTGAATCCATGGTCACTAGCTTCGCAGTGTCTTTATTATTGAACCAGTCGACGATTAAAACTGATAAAAACTCATAGTCTACAAGTGCTGATAAAAACTCAAAAAAACTGATAAAAGCTCATATTCTCATATTCAACTGATATTGCATCGCAAAGAGTTCTTAACACACAATACCTTCACACTTTTCGCCAGAATATTGTTTTGGACAGGTACAGACTGGCGTTCCATCATTGTCAGTGCATGTCCCACCGTTTTTGCATGGATTTGGTTCGCAGCTGTTTGTCACTAAAATGAACGTAAAGTTCTTGATCCATTGTTGTGAAGTATTTGCTCTATTAGAATTCACAAAAATACAATACAGAGCGAAATCTTGGCGAATCTCTCACAACAGGGCTAAAGTATATTGTAAATAGTCTGTTGGTACTACAGAACTTTACCACAACAGGAAACAGCGGCAACATTCTTTTGACATACTTAAGAGCTTGTTTAGTTCGACACTCATCAGAGCATGAAAACGTCGGATAGGAACCTAAAGGTTGATTGATCACACTTGGGGCCAATTAGACGCATCCTATCACATGTAACCGCATCTGGATATATATTTCGGCTAACCTTTAGGTCACTATCCGACGTTTTCATACTCTGATGAGTGACGGACGAAAAAAGCTTTTAAGTATGTCAAAAGAATGTTGCCGCTTTTTCGTGCTGTGGTAAAGTGTATTTTGCTCATCAAAGGGTAACTTCAAACACGCAAAACGGCACTTACATTCACAAAACTGTCCAATATAAGGATATGGACAAGTGCACACGGGAAGGCCTTCGACTTCCAAGCATTTTCCAGCGTTTTTACACGGGTTCGGTTGACAGGCATTCACCTCTAATACAACAAAAAAACCAATCGTTAAAGAGAGGGCAATATGCAAGGCAAAAAATAGTCAAAATGCTTAGCTTCTAAAATAAAATGCTGCAGTTTTGGACATAATATATCGTAAAACTATATAAGCTCTGATAGGCAGTATACAATAATAGGTTATATTACCTCACTGGACTCGATATTTCTGCAATATACATAAACATATTTTTGTAATCTAATTGATTTTATGCGAAGTGGTGTAAATCATCATTTTTAGGACATTTTCATTTCCGTATATTTCCATAATTTTGAGATATGAGTATAATAACATCATCTGCAATGCAAATTTTGAAGCAAAGAGAAGTCCCTTACGTTCACATTTTTTCCCTTTGTAGTGCTCGGGACATATACACACAAATCCGTCTAATTCAAGTTCCATTTGGTCCACATTGGCAGGAAGCTTCTTTGTTAAAATCAAGCTTCTTTTGTATAATGTCTGGTTGTTGAGATTTCCCAATCTACTATATTTCCAAGATCTACTCATATGTGGCCTATTGTTTTTCTTCAACTTCGTCTTCCTCAAATGCTCCAAGCTGGATGTGTGATGCTTTTTATGAAATGCTATGTGATTCCGTTTTGCTATGGCTACTTCCGAATGCTTTAATGGTAGCTTCTCTACATTTCTGCTGACCACGCTAGATCTTTGACTTACGACAGACACAGGATTATTTGTAACAGCATCAGTTTTTTCTCCATTTTCGTTGAGTAACTGTGGATCAACTGGTGTTATGAGCTCCAAGCCTGGAGTCCTAGTCATTTGGAAAAATGATTTAAAATCTGAGTCTTGCGATGAGTCCTGCTTGCCTCTTCTATCCTCCGGTGTAAAGTAATCAAACTTATCAATGCATTTTCCATCATTTTCACATGGGTTTGGATGGCAATGGCCTGGTGCTAAGATTGAAATTACAACAGTGATTAAAAACTGTCAATAGTTGCATGGTTCGTACCCAATACGTGAATAAAACCTCCTGACTATTCCATGACCGTTCCCTGACTGATAGTGAAAGCTCACTTTTATTCCTGACCCCCATTTCACATAATTACAAAAACAGGAAAAGCAAATGGAGCCTTGTTAGATAATGTACATATACTTGCTATAGCACTATGCAAAGCGATAAAGTTCCTATTTTCTGACAGCAAATGGAGCAACTACTTTGCGAAGAATCCTGCAAAGAGTTAATAAAAAGTATATGAGGATTTGACAAATAGTTTTCCCCTGACTTTTCATAAAGTAGATAAACATTATGAAAATTCACTGACTATTCTAGGTTTTCTCTAACTTTTCGTTAAAATGGCCAATTTCCAGGGCTTCCCAGCTTTGCCATTGTAAGCGCAGTACGAACTCTGAGCTTATAATGGAAAAGGATGCTAGTAAAAGGGCTTCTGGGGCTCTTGAAGCTTCACCGGGATTGCGACATAGCTGTCCAATGGCTCCTGAGCTGGGTCATAGAGTACCTGAAATTTTACATTAATGCCCTAAAACTAACATTTCTTGCACTTTTTACCAGCCGTATCATGCAACAAGCTTACAGTTTTAGCTCATCTTGTATCCTGAGTACACTTCATCTATACAAGCTATAGAGAGTAGCATTAGAGAAATAGTTAGATGACTTACCTCTGTCACAGTTATATCCATTTCCTACGTATCCTTCCCGACAGAAGCAACGATGGTTTATACAAACGGCATTAACATGACAATCATCACATGGGTTCTTCAATGGAACTGAAAACAAAGACAAATGATGTCATATTTGTACAGAATATTAATTTTCTAGCGCATCCAAAAAGCAATGGAGTAGCTGAACTAGTAGCAGCACTGAGAGACATGACAAGCTTGGTTAATTCTACTATCCAATGATCCTTGCCAGACACTAGGCTATAGCAATCAAAGCTCTGCTGATGACTGATTGCTGGAGAAGTGGTATTAATAGTTGTCTAAAAAGTAATAGCAATTGCGATTTCTTATCTTCGACAATGAAGCTTCTATTAATCGCTTTCATTATTAAGCTACCAGCGCGAATGGGCATATCTCATCGTTGTGGTCAAGAAAACCTTTAAAAGATAAATTTCTGCTAGCAAATTTTCTGAAAACTTTGATTTTATAGAGTATCTCAACCAAAAACTGAGCATATATAAAAACTACTTTCATTGCTTGCTATATCTTCTTGTGTACCATTGTAGCAACAAAGCATTGATCAAAGTATGTATCTCGTGCATCCAACATCTACTAAAATACTCGATTACCTGGTTGCCTAAATCTCTTTAGTCGTTCATAGAGAGTCTATTAAAGTATCAAAATTACTTACTAGTACATCGCTTTCCCGCTCTTCCTTTCGTACATATGCATCTGAAGTCATATGGAGATGTTTCGATGCAAGTTCCACCAAACAAGCAAGTTGTAAACGTACATGGTTTGAAAATTTTCTCTGAAAAAGGGAAGTGTTTTGCAAACCAAAAACTATCAAAGTTTGTAAATGTATATGAGAAATAGACTATACAAGTATATAATTATGCATGTAGGCCTCTATACGTCATAGAATGAAACTGCTACGAAGAAATAAATTTCTTGCAAACCTTCGCAGAACTTTCCTTTGTACTCATCCAGACAGCGGCATAAAACGTTTACCCCATCTTCCATACAGGTACCACCATTTTGACACGTATCCACGGAACATGAATACTTTCTCACTAAAAGTATTATATAAAATACTTGGTTAATGATTTGGCCTTAGAACTGAGAAATAACAAGTTCATGGTCTGTTGGATGGTTTCCATAAAGAAAGACTAAAATTGCCAATGGATTACATTGGTCAGCACTACTTTCTTGCTTCAAAAAATGCCCTGTCACAATAGCTAATTCTGGGGTGCTGACTTCAAAAATGATACCCGTTTTTTCGTAGCACATCATGTTTATTCAGTGCAAATTCACATGACTACCACTCTGACAGGCAAATAAAACAAATTCAGAAATATTACTGGTCAGCAAAAGTATTTCCCTATGAAAGTGACTAATTTTGGTGTGCTGATTCTAAAATTGATACCCGTTTTGTTGTAGTACGTCAGGTTTAATTTACACAAAGCTCTATTATTACAATGTCCGTTTAGAACAATGGGAAGCTGGCTACTGATAATCACAAGTAATGCTGTGAAAAGAAAGTTGTGAAGACCAGAAAATTAGTTAAGTACATTAGCTATATAACTACAATTAGTGTTTCTATGATTATATAATAGGACACTTCACGACCACAGGTCCCCGCATCCCAGCATCCAAAATGGGATATTCTAACGGAAGAGGGGTGAAAGTAATGTAGCCTGAACATGCTAATAAACTAAATATACTAACGTAGTAGAATGAAGGATTAGTAGGCTTTCACAATCGACAGTGGCAATACTTCTAATCGTACTTGATTGAGACTATAACACCACTAAGATGGTCAGTAAGATGGCAATGACAAGGGTGTGGCGTTAGCCATGCATTCTTTATCAATATGGCCAACTTAGAGATAAATAGTTAGAAAACACCAAGCTAGAGTCGTGAAAGAAGAAATCAGAATTGTGTAAATGGTAGAGGCAACGCTATCACTTGCATCTTGCTTAAGCGCATATACGACATATGCATATGTATATGTAGATATGCTATTGGCAGGATTCACTGTATTTGCATATGTATATATGAAAATTTGGATATATGGGTCTATGTATATACGGATTTCTGGTCACTTTTATGCCTGGATATATGCGTATATGTACATTTGTTTATATAGATCTATGAGTATATGAATATATGTGTATATATATACATTGATGCTTTCAGTAAATTCACAAGATGTGTAGTATGTGTGAAAATTCTGGAAAACGGGACATGCAAGAAGCAGAAAATGTAGACATGATGAGTTTTGAATGTTATAATTTTCAGAATCAGCGTACTGCTTGCTTTACTGATAGCCAGTAACTTTTTTCATAGGTATGTTCCTTTTGTTCATTTGCTGTAGGCTAATTTAGACACTAGTGCTGGTAACTCGTATTGCATAAAGAAATAAAAGAAGAGGATAAATACATACGAAGCAAAAACATATGGGCTGCTTTTTCTGCTTGTAACTCAAGCAAAAGTTAAAATCGTCATGCAAGAATGGAGTTAGCACACACCTTCACAATTTGGACCAATGTAACCTTTGCCACAAGAGCACTTATATGTTGTATCATCTTCTGAGCAAACTCCTTCGTTTTGGCAGGGATTATTTGGATGGCAGAAGGATGCCACTATTAAAAAGTCACACAGTTAGGCTTCGGCTAATATCAGGAAACAGAGTATAATATTGGACTTCAAAGTTTTGATTTAACTAGCATATACATTATGAGGTGTGGATCAAGAAATAAACTTCTACTGTCATCAGTTTTAATGACCAATAGCCATTCATTATGATATAGATAGCATATTGATGAGTTTCCTTGAAGCTGCCAAGAAATATCTAAGCTCGTATAGATTTTCGTAATACTCATTCAGCCAAAAATTCAGTTCTATGCTCCTTTAAAACGTGACACTATGAACAAGCATCAAAGTTTTGAATAGCAGCTACAAATCGAACCAAATCTACCAAATAAATCATCATATATTATGTGAACAGATTTAAGTCTAGCGAAGTCTCAGTATATAATAAAGAGCGGGAGGAAACTAAGTGCACAGTTATTAAAGAGAAAAGCTAGCGTACCTGTGCAGGTTGGGCCTTTGTAGCCGTATGTGCATTGACAAGAGAACCCTGTTGTCTTTTCATAGCATGTGGCACCATTTCGACAAGGATTTGGGTGACAATGACTCATGGCTTAAAAGCAGATTGTATAAGTGAGGAATGCTATCATGTTCAGTTTAGCGTCATTAACACTCTTTAAAATAGTTATAATAGATATACTTATGAATATATATATATATATGTATATTTGTATGCACAAATGTAAAAAAAATTATATTAATTTCATTGCTTTCTTTCGTCAATAGTAAACCTTTTCAAGAGAAGTCGCCTACAAAAATGATGTTTTACTTCAGCGTTTTTATTTTAGCAAAAAACTTGAAGAAGCAAATATTGAAAGAGGAAAGCATCAACAATTACCCTAGTTTTACTGTATGTGTCACCAATGCTCAAGAACTCCTACCATGCAACAGAATTGAATAAATGCGGAGAAAAGCAGGCTGATGGAATGAATGGATAAGAATTGAACAACTGGTTTAGCTATGCTTGTATGCTGCTTCAAAATCTTACCTTCACATGTTGGACCCAAGAATGGGATGATACACGTGCACACAAACCCATGCTCAGTCTCAGAACATTCTCCGCCATTCTTGCACGGATTTGGATGACAGGGATTTTGCACTAAATTAGAAGAAATGGAGATCAGAATTGTTCCTTGAAAATGTATGCAGTCAGTGAGCTTGCAACCAAATAGGCTGTAATAATATAACTCAGACAGAAAAAGCACGATGCCAAGATGAACACTTCATAAGCAGATATAAGGAAGAGTTTTCCAAGCTTTAAATTTTATCACCAAGACACTAGAAGCATGGTCTTGTCTATCCCAAGGTTTAAAAGACTACTAAAACACACCCTTTAAATGCTATTGCTTATTTGAATATGTTGATATTTTGGCATTGAATCATTTTGAGTGATGTGTGACGACTGCAAAATTCAAATATTGAAACACCAGCTGCTTCTCTACTCATTCTGTTATCTTCTACCTTTACAGCTATGATTGAAGTAAGCTGGGTGTTTAAAGCCTATCCTATGATGTAGGATGTACCAAGGATAAAATTTCGAAAATGAAGAAATTACCTTCGCATCTGTCTCCCATAAAACCCTCTGCACAGATGCAATGCACTTCACCCAACATGTCGTTACATATTCCTCCATTTCTGCAGGGATTTATGGAGCACACTGAAACTTCAGGAGGGGGTGGTGGTTCTGGTTCTTCATCTATAATAAGTGAATCGAGCGTCACTTAATCACATAATCACAGTATCACATAATCACAGCATCACAGGATCATATATAATTACATGATCAAAAAATCATTTAGACACATAATCATATTATCCCGTAGTCACATTGATCTATAAATCACATAATTGTTTTGCAGCTGCAGATAAAAGGTAGTTTCATGAGGCGCATGGTATAAGAATGATTAATTCCTCAAACACTTCTTACAATGTGTTCAAGGTTGTTAGCAAAAGGTAGTTGATTCATATGTGCACATATAGGGAAATATAATAGATGGAATAAGAAAAACTAAATGCTAAAGCTGGGATACATTTCAGGGTCTTTTCAACCGACACTAGACAGTTTTCATGTAGAGCCTAATAAGTGGCAGCATTAATGGAAGATGTCGTTCCTTCTGAATTCATTATACTTTGGAATTGTTAGATAGGCCGCGCAGTTAGATTGGCAATTAGAAAGCAGCTTATACACATATGCAAAATGACACTAATTCTCAATCAAGCACACTTACAATACTCGTGATGATGCTGCACATGAGGCTCTTTGACGATTATAATCCTGGGTCTATGAACAACTCTGAAATGTGGACGTAATCTAAGCCTTTGTAATATCTGTGGCATATGCTTCAAGAAGATATGCTTCATTGGTATATACCGATGTTCTGCTGGCCTTATCCTATGTATAATTGGCCCAAGAAATTTGTGTATAGGTTTTGGGTGTGCGATTACTTGTTGAGGTTGCATTGCAATTCTTTCTTGATGCACTGGGAAGTGCACTGCATGATTCGCTGATTCAACAACTTCTGGAGGTGGGAGGCCATGAGCAAGGGCAGCATTTACTTCCTTTATCGCTTCTGGGCTATTGCCATCTTGTGCCAAAGCAGCCTGTATTTGCCTGTGCACATCGGGGTCAATCTGGCTTGAATATCTATCTAAGTCACTAGGCTTCCCTACAATAAAATTAGGTGCCGCAAGGCGATGAGCTGACTCCTCTGCTGCTTTAATATATTTATCATCTTGCTCTCCTAACTGATCAGATGCTGTACGAGCGGAATCCGATAGCGACCCTAGCTTTTCTGTCAAGCCATTATTAAAGCTTTCAACAATCTTTGTAAAATCGGTATTATCCTTGCTCTCCTCCGAATGCTTTGTTGTACTAGGAGCTACTGAGCTATCATCATCGTCTACATCAACCCATCGCTTCGTCAAAAGCAAATCTTTTCTGTTTTTGTGAATATTATCAGATTTAGTCGATGCAGCATCGTGGAGCTCACTGGAGCGTTGCAAATCCCTACCGCCAGATGCAGCAACAAATCTTAAAAACAAACAAATAAAGCAGGAAAATAGCAAGCTAGAATACTTCATAATGCAAGAAGGAAGGTTTCATCATTTTATTGTAAACTCTGGCTCTTCCATTTTATCATTTATTCAACAATCTTGTCCTCCATCGATTTTCCAAGCCAGTATTTTTCCTCTTACGGCTGCGCAACCAGAGGTCATGAGATCAGAACTCTTTACAATTATGATTGACCTTTTAACGGGTGGTTTCAATTAGCTTGTATTTCTATATAGTATATCTGGCAGATTTGTTCTAATCATCATATGAGTTTATAAAGAATACATATTGGCATTTTGGTATTTATCTTTTGGGTTCAAAAACTACGATACAGGATTATTTAAAAAAGCTGGAACCATGCTTGCAGGAATTCTATTTAAGACATGGGATGTGAGTTTATGTTGTAGAGAGCAACCATGATTGGAGCTTAGACAGCTATGAAGAATACCTCCAAGCACAATCCTAGTGATTCATTGGGGGGATACACCCTTTCCTTTCCCATTGCTTATGAGGTCTGATGAAGCTCATTTCATTTGGCACTCGTACTGCAGTCTTTTAACAGTGCCTTTCTTCTTAATCATTTGCAACCAGGCTAGTACATATCTGGGCCTGGTTAATGAGACGATGCCTTGGTACACAGATTGCTTTGTTGTTGTTGTTTTTTGTGTTGAGGCATGTTTAAAGGAGTTGCAAATGTCGTTCGTAGCCAGAACCAGATGACTTTATGTCCATTTCTGCTATGAACGGCATAGAAAATTGCAAATGTAAAAAAAGCTCATTTGTACAAGTGAATGGCGCTGCCAAGACAAACGCAAATGTTATGAATCAGCACCTAATACAAATTTGATTACACGGATACAATTAAGTTCGACATTTCCATGCCACCTCTTTTCATTGAACACATCACAAGTACAGCATACCAACTAAATAGACCAACGACTATAATATTTAAGCACTGTAGTTTAAAGCAATTCAGTTTTATAAAACTTTCTATTAACAGTAAGCTTTGAATTTTAGGTACGTTAAAAATCCACATATAATTATTGTTCCTATCTCTTAATTCTTCAAATTCTTCAAAAGAGCTTCTAAATCTTTTGTCAATAGTCAAATTCTTCATTGGAGCCTCATATTCTTCATCAACACCTCAACTAGCTCTGTTATATTCAACTGAACCACAATTCATGTAAAGTTTTATCTAGACCTCTTGGTCGTCGTTCCAAAATGGTGAACTTCAAATCGCTCTTACAAGGTAATAAAAAAAGATGTCCAAAGTTTCATGTGTTCTCTGATAACATTCAATTGGCTAAATGGAAGAAAACGAGTGTCTGGATGTTTATTACATAGGAATTCAAAGCTTTCAAATTAAGGTGGACGATTTAAAGTAATATGTTCAAAGAAAACGTATCTTCTAATTATTGCTGATTTCAGCCAAACTTCTATGTTCATCTCCTAGTTGATTTATTTTCTAATTTATTATCACCACTTCACGCAATCATTTCACTATTTTGCAACCTCTAATATCACCTAATACTCTTTTACTCTATGCAGTTGCTCATCTTCTACTAAATAGCATTCGTTTGGTCAATTAACAATTGAAATTGAAACCTTAGGCCACATTGTTGACATAATGAAACAACTAGCGCTTTATCGAATGAAAGAAAAATAAGCACTCAAAAATTGCAATTAGGCACTGCAGAGTTTAAAGCAAAAATACAAAACTGGGTTTTAAATGTTTACTTTTCGTGCATTAATTACGAAATGAGTTACATAATATCAAAATTATTTCATGAACTACTTAGAGTTCGTTGTCAATTCACAGTTATTACTTTGTACAAATTATGATTGCATGTCAATTTAGCATAAACTTTGACAGTGTACGCATTTGACATGCATGTGTCCAGGTTCATCCCATTTGCCGATATTTTGCGAACCACTTTGGTCATATATGGACTGCCAATTTCTAAGAGGCATAATTCAAGTATCTATGTGGCTTTTATTGAAGCTCTTTTCTTGTTGAATGTGTATGTATAAGACTGCTAATTGCTGCTTTGGGAGCAAATAATATCTTATTGCACAAATGTCATGAAAATATATTCACAGGCAATGAAGATCCGCACTTAATTACGAATCTTGAGCTGCAGCCTGGAACGCAATTGTTTACGTCATGCTATAAAGTTGGATCTGTGCTAGGCCAGCAATCATTCCCATTTCCATAGTAACCTGGCTTGCAGAGGCAAAATCCTTGCAAACAATCGGCATACGGACTGCATCTGCCACAGTGATCATCAAATTCTATCCAAAAAGAGATAAAATTGAAAAGCTCAAGAAAACTTGCAAAACAAAGTAAAGCATGTAGTAAAATGACTTGAACTAAATCTTGCTGTGTTTATTATCTAATTGGCAATCTAGATATAACTATATTTACAAGCATAATAACTGCAAAAAAGGCAAACTGACAAAAGGTCTAGGAGAGTAGAACTCAAGATGGATAACGCACGATGCGTAGATTTGAGCTTGCAACAATTTGAAATAAGATAAATATTTGGTTGTAATTACTCATGAGTATTTATCTCAAAATGATATCTAATGTATTGCTGCTTAGAAACTTGGGTAGTGAATATATGTATATGGATATTTGCATACTTGTACACTGTATTCCATCTCCGAGGTATCCCAATTTGCACACACATCTTCCAAGGATACATGAAGCATTTTCATGACAGAATAAACAAGGGTCAACTGTTTTGAAAAACATAAAAATGTTAGTAAAATATTTGATCACAAAAGCTTGCCAACTATTCACATTATAACAACCTAAAAAACTTATTGGCTCTATTTAACTAGTATTAACTAGCATCTTAAGGTAGAAATGAAATGACTGACGTGAAACAGTAAAACGCTTTATGTAGAGCTAATTGCGTAAAGCGAATTGATAGTAGTAGTAGTATTAGTAGTTGTAGCAGTAGTAGAAGTAGTAGTAACTAGCATCTTAAAGTAGTTATAGCTTTTCACAAAATTAATAATTTGTCTACCAAGTTGCTCGATCATTTGCATTTTCTACTTCTTACTGATTTGCTAACAAGTTTGCTTCTCATTCTACATAAATCGCATTGATAGCAGTACCTATTTGCCTTTTCCCCACTTAATTAAGCTGCAAATTGAAAATGTTCCTGTAAAAAGGCAAAGATAAAGGTAATCTCGTATATTTTCGTGCGTATGGGAGTGCCTGTTAGAAAGAACAATAAATCTGAGCCATCGGCATCTGAGGTAGGGTGGCCAGTTCCTTTCCTCACCGCTTTTATCTCCCCAGTGCTGCCACAAGTTGCTGGGTGAACAGTGAGCGAGCATTCACTCAAGGTCGGACTAGGAACAGAAACATGCGTTCTAACCGCTGTGCCACTTCACCCATAATGTTCTTGTGTAGTGACCAAAATCAATTACCTTTGCACTGCTTCCCATCACCAACAAATCCTTCTTTGCATGTGCACTTTCCTTTCTTACAGTCTGCATCTTCGCTGCAGTTATGACATTTACCATGATGTAGTGGAGCACTTTTTATTGCTGAGAGTAAAGATGATATATGAATAAAGACATAAAACTCTAGCAGAATTATGTCCTACCACATTGCAAAATTAAGAAAGAGCTACAAATATACGAACCTAGAAGCAGTTGTTAGGGGGTAAGGGAGGAAAAGTGCCCTCCAGTTGCCACTGACTCAGCAAATTATCAGCAAAAGTAATGATCCAAAGGCCAAATACTCACTTTTGTAATAAGAAGTTCACTATTTTGCCAGAGTGCTAATCTACACGTACGCGTTTTTCTTACAAACACATGTGCATTCAAGAAAATTCGGTTACTTCTAAAGTACTCTGCTAACTGAGCACCTCTTTCCTCCCTAATTTTTCTTGAAAAACGGAACGAATAGCGTTAAAATCTTTGTCTATATGTCATAATTTTTCAATAAGGAGTCTAAAACATTCAATTTGCCAAGCAAATGAATTGTGTGCCAAGCCAATCTCCTTATTCAAACTTTCTATTATCCTCAATGTAATACTTCATGTTAGTCAACATACAAACACACTTTCACTTGCAATACCACTAACTCCAAAGCTTGTTAACATCATACATACCACATTTAACTCCAATGCTGATATGTATCTGTGTGGGCCTTAAAATTCCTTCAATATTCTTGCTGCTGAATTCATTTGAAGTACAAGTAGAGCAAGCCAGCAGAATGGATAAAGTTCAGATCTTAATTCTTCATGGTTGCAATCTGCACACACAACTTAATGAGCGATCCATTTACTAACTAATAGAACTCTATAAGTGATCCAATAACTAACTTACGGACTGACGGATTGAAGGTCTGATTGGCTCATCGACTGATGGACTTACTCATTGCTAGACTGACTAACTTTCTCACTTAGCAGCTAGCTGATTGAATGATTGACTTATGAATAGCCTGGAAAATGTAGCTGGTTCATTCAGTATTAGATTATATTGTTCACTAGATTAATACATTCACTTGATTCTGTACAAACAAGTCATATTGGTGTATTTTGTTAGATACAAATTCATATATCATTTCCACTTCAAAAGATACCACATAGGGTCACTCTTCTATTTGACAATGCTAGTGAATTTGACTAATGTCTTTAGATAAAAGATATTCCAAACCATTACAGTATGGATAATGACTAACACATAGCGATTTCGCAAATATTTTTGCTTCATTAATTAACTGATACCTATCAGAATTAGCAAAGAGGAATTAGTAGAAGTAAGGTGGATAGCTTAGCAGCAATGCCCATTGTCCAGTTCTCTTTTTCGTTTGTTACAAGTATTTGGATAAGATTTCGTAATAAGTACGTTTAATATTATAGGTGGGCACAATAAGGAATCCCATGCTATCTAATACTTTGGTACTAATGATATCGCCGGGTAAGCACTTGATTAGTGCAGTAGCGTAACGGAGACACTCGGTACACTTAGGAATCAAGCACGATGGGACCCTTTTGATGGAGCCTTTAAGTATCCCTTGTGTAGCGAGTAAACAAAAACGGATGCATGAACCCAGTGTTGTGTTAGCAAAATTGGTTAGTAAAGGTTTTGGAATGGTTATAGGAACCTTTAAGCACAGTATGACCAAGAAACGCTTAATAAAAAGAATTTTGGGGGGCTTCTTTTGGTCAGGGACCCTTAGTTTTTTAACTATGGTGCCCTAAGCTGTGTTACACAACTGGATTAGTGCTAATTGCAGATAGAAGATCTCATTAGTTCCTGCGTTAGAATTAGTCAAAAAAGAGACAATTAGTGTATTTTTAACTCATCATATTAAATATAATACATTAAGATATGATTCATTATCAAGGCTGGATGAAACTGAATGCAAAGATGACTTTTTAGTAGAAAATATAAGTAGTTATATACTGCTAGTAGTTATAAAGTCTTTTTTTAATGCAAAACCGCAATTCAAGAGACTAGGCTTGTTTATTGAATTCGGAATAAGTTTATTAAACACTAAAGAGAAACAGTTTAATTTTTAACGTTAGATCATGACTAATTCTCGCATCTGTCAAGTCTTTATTTCTACTCAAACTGAAATATTCAAGCATTTGTTAGTTATTAAAAGTTAGCTATATTACTCAAAAATTTAACTATATAACTAATCGTTATTATTAGGAGCATTTTGACAATTCTATTTCAATTTCAAACAGAAAACTGCTTAAACGTTTAAGCATTAGAACAGTTTTTGAATAGGGCGAGGAAGTTTTTTACTTGGTTTTAGATGCATTGTTATCAATGAAGATTGATTTTTACATAGCTTTTTTATAAAGTGAGGAGCTAATCATCTTAGACAATATATCCAATGAAGAAAGTATGTATGTTAGCTAGCAAGAAATTCCCAAAAACAGTGAGGACAATTTTTGGTTATCAGTGAATTTAGCTCTAGGTTCAGTAATACCTAGATAAAACGATTCAACTGCGGACATTGCTATAATTCAACAAAGGAAAGGTTGTTTTGCTAATGTAGAAGCCTCAAAAAAGAATGTGCTATAATCTGCCACAGTTAGTGATTAAATATCAATACATGTATGTATTGACATCAAGAAAAATTCTAACTCATCACATCTTTTGATTTACACTTTCATCAGTATTCATGTGATGCCAGAAATCTGCATTTACTGGCTGACACTGACAAAGGCGTACCTCGAAAGGTTTAAATTGCTTAAATTTTTTCTTGCTGCCTACACTTTAACCTGCAAATTTTTCTAAAATTTCATATAGGATTGAAGCATATAAACATGTATACATATACAATTTTAAACTATGAGCTAAGACAGGAGACTTGAGTAGAATAATTCAAATGCATTGCATGGTCGCAAAAGACCTCAAATTTTGTCAAGAAAGAAATGCTATAATTTCAGCATCGAAGCTCATATATCATTTAGAGGCCATAAGCGATATCCTGTAACAATGTTACCTTTCTCTTCTGCGGCAGTACGTGCTCTTCCAGGTAGAATCTCGTTTGCAATTGTTGGCTCTTTAACTTCTTCTTTCTTGCAGCAACCAATCCTCACGCACCACGTGTCACAGAATTCTTTGCAAAATCTTGGGCAAACAATGTCTGGCTTCTTTGAGTATCCTCTTGTGCCAACAATTTGCTTTCCGGACTTTCCAGGTGCTTTGTTCTGAGCCCATACCACACGAGGTTTCTGAACTTGTTTCATTTGAATTTTCGGCTTTGAAAATTGCCCAATCTTCTGGATTTTATTCATTTGCCATTTATCTTCCTTCTCAACAACATGCTTTAAGGCTGGCTTTGCATATACATGGCCACCATGTGCATTAGATGAGAGCTGATTGAGCCCACCATGTGCATCCAACCCAGTCGCGTCAATGTAAACCCGATTGTCATCCAAGCGCATATCTTTTGGATTTTGAAGCCTCATCAGTGTCTGTGCGGTGGGGATTCCCTCCTTTGGCTTGTCCTGTTTTGCTGTCGGCTTTTCCATTGGTGGTTTCTTTGATTCAGCAGGCTTTTTTTCTTCGTCAGCTGACTTCCCCTTAGCCGGTGCTGCAGCAACTAGGTGAGTGACATATCGATCGTCTTGCTTGAAGTCAGTAGGTGGATGCTTCTTCCGTTTACCATCATCTTTCTTTTTGTCTTTCTTGTCGTCTTTCGTCCTATCACCGAGATGGACTATAACAGCAGGTGATGAACTGATGGTCAAGTGAGAGTTTTCGTGATGCTCATTATGCTCGTGATCGTTGTAATGTTCGTCGAAAATGTCTGGAAAGCGATGATCTTCGTGGTGATTGTAAACCTTGTGTCCATGGTGATCATCTAATGGAGTAGCTTCGAATGAGGTCTCTGGTACTGGATGCTCCTGCAATGGGCCATCATTTAGACTGTTCAGCTCTTCCAGTAAAAATGGTGGCTGCGAATGAGGCTGTGGTATGGCCTGCGGTGGAGCTGGCTTCATTTCGATGGACGGTGGCATAGAGGTTGGCTTGAGAATAACTGGAAGTAGAGACAGTAAATCAAGTAGAGACAAGGGTCAATCTTTGATCAAAGTCGCTTCTGAATATATATATTGCTTCAAAGTACACATGAAGCGGGGAAAATTGTTATTCGGATTCGTATTCAAGCCATAATAATATAGTTTTCATCCTTGTTCTTTAATAGCGTCGTTTATGCTAGTTGAGAGTTATAGAAAAGTACTTGTGAGGCCTCTATCTTTCTGGATAATGGTAAATCAACATTCTACAATTGCATGATATATTTTTGACATTTCATGTGGCAATAAACAATGAAAAAAAATTTAGCCAGCTTTTAAATATCAATTTTACACATTTTCATGGCACGGCAAAGAACACAGGACGCATTTAATTGCATAGGCTCTTTTATGTGCTCTCTGGGAAGTACTTGTTTGATAAAATGAATTCTGCTGGTAAAGAAATTGCAAATAAATTCAGTTATATCACTTTGAGAATCTCAGAGAATAATACAAGAATTGAATACCGTCACAATTTCTGCCAGAAAATCCATTCTTGCAGATGCAAATATACGTTGATGGCATTTCTTGGCATCGACCACCATTGAGACAAGGATTTATAGGTGAGCATTTGGCTTCAGCTGTAACGATGATGAAGAAATATATAATTGAACAGCATTTAGAATATATAGTGCAAACAGATTTAAAACCTAGTTAATGAATAAAAAAGGACTCATGCTTGATAGCTTTGATTGAGCAGTAACTACCAGTTTTGACACTAGCATGAAATGCAAGCTAAATGCTACTTACTGCCTCTTCATTGTTACTATAGTACAAAGACATAAAAAGACTTAATTTTGCATTGTAGCTTCTATCCTTCAAGCAACAGTGAAAAAGAAACAACTATTTTGAAGTCAACTTCAAGCCATAACTGCTCAGAGCAACAAGTTGTACTATGATGTATTGCAATCTACTTTCATTTTGTAATATAAAAACACAAAATATTTATAAATCTATTTAAAAATAAAATATCGCCATATTTACATTCACAATATCTGCCTTTAAATCCTGACAAACAGGAGCAGTATATTCCACTAAATGTCGATGTACATGTGCCTCCATGCATGCAAGGATTTGGGTGGCATTTGTCTCTCTCTACAAAGCAGAGTAAAGTTAATTTACCTGCAGCACGTGAATGCAAAAATACTCTGAAAGTAAGCAAGAGTAAGCTGCATGATAAAAAATCCAAAGGACAAACAATATAAAAAGTACCAAAGTTACATACACAGCAGTAGCAAGATAGTAAGGCAGTTAAATATGCAAAGTGTCCACGAATGCTTTATTGATGAACTAGCTAGAAAACAATCTAGAAAACAATTTGACATTCTGGCGAGCAGATTGTTGAATTGAAAGTGCATGCATCAACACAATCTACCTTCACAACGCTTGCCTTGATAACCAGGCTCACATGTGCAAACAAATCCGTCAGTATTTGATGAACATGTACCATGTTTACAAGGTGTTGGAAAGCAGTAGCTTCGTCCTAAGAAGGAAGAAAATTCGCTGTTAACTTACAATTGACTTGCACGCTAGTTTGCTCAATATGGTTTGAGGTGTTGAGTTTAAGTTTTGAAGCAAGCATCCGATGCTCTTTCAAGGCTACTTATAGGGAGAAGGATAATTGCCTTCGAAATGTTTTTAACCCTACCATATTCAGATATTTGATGAAATATTTAGATTCTGGTAGAATAATTGTTGAGTTTTAAAGAAATTGAAGTAGTTTCTCATCCATTACTTTACACAAACGTTTCGGCACAAGAGCATACTATAATGTCTACAGTAAGCTCCTTTAGTGCAAGTTCAAAATCTTCTAAAGTCCTTCACTTCATTCATTTTCTCTACAACAAAGAAAAGATTGCTATTTCTCCGTGTTGTAAACAAAAATCTGTAAAATAGTTATGGCATATTCCAGATATGAAAGTTGATAAAGATTGAACATGAGCTCAACATTATGTAAATCTAACTAAGCGTATTGATGGCTCTTCTCTGCAATATTTCAAAAACAATAATGGATTTTTGCTACAAATACAGTAAAGTACAGAGCCAAGCACTTACGTTCACAGTTGATGCCAAAGAATCCTTCTCGACACGTGCACACATACTTGTCAGTGAGGGAAGTGCATTTCCCTCCATTCAAACATGGCTTATAACTGCATCTAGCACTGTAGACTAATGAAAAGATCATGAAATCATCAACCTGTAGTGGCTATGATATTCTGGCATACGAATTTGAGGTTTTGCCTATTAGAGCGACTTTTAATGAACAAGAGTAGCATTTCAAGGCTGCCATAAAGCACTATAAAGTTGCTATCAAATTAGAATATACAAGAGGTACAGCAAATGATCTCTAGTAAACGATCACTACTTCCTGCTTGTTTAATACTAGTAAGCAAGTAGTAAGTATGGATGGTATACTAGAAGTAGCAATGTTATTGCATATTGTATCTAACCAAATCTTGTCAATGGTTTAGCTATCCAGTCATACTTAGTGTTCTTTTGTACCCGTGAAATTTTACTCTTTTTCATAAAAAACCACTCTAGTATGCAAATCAATCTAAAAATGTGAATTTGAAGACTAGTAATATGGGTAAGTAGTAGTTGTGGTTGTATTTGTAATTGTAGCTGTAGTTGTAGTTGTAGTGGAAGTAGGAGAAGTAGAAGACATAGTAGAAGTAGTAGCATTAAAAGTAGTTGTAGTATTGCTAGTCTTAAAATTCCATACATTTGCATACTAGAGTGATTTTTAATTAAAAATGGTAAAATTTCAAGGATACAATAAAGCACTGAATCTGAATCTGAGACATTTGATTAGATATACTTTACAATGAAATTTTTGAGTACAACTAGATAACAAAGACACGCGCAAAAGTGCATGAAGGTACCTGGTTGGTGGGGGTGATATAAATGTTCTCTATCTTCTCCATCCTCATCAATAGCATCTTCAAAAGGTTGATTTGGCCATAAAGTACCTTCATCTTCATCCTCGTGAAAGTTGCCCCCCTGCAAGTGCGTAAAGACGTGTTTTGATGGCAAGTAAACATGCTTAGGCCTGTGAGGGAGATGAACAACTCTGGCCGGATAGATTGGTGGTCCTATGGAGTCCAGGTCTGACAGGGAGTGAAACCGCTTGCCATTTAAAATTTGTTGATTTCTACCTAAAACTTCTGGGTCACTTTTTAGAAGGTCTAAGGAACTCTTGGAAATCAATTCTGTTGGCTTAACAGGGGGTTGATTCAAATATAAATCGTGAATTGGGAGCATCTCGGATGAAACTCGAGTCAGCTTAGCAGATGTCAACTCCTGGCCTTGCGGTATTAGTCCATTATCATTCAGAAACTCTTTATTGGCATTCCATTCAGACATCTTTTCCAAAGCAGTATCCGACAGCGGTCGTTTGAATTTCCCGGTCGATAACTCGTCTAAAAGTTGTTCTGGCGGCGATATTGATTCATCGTACATTTGATCAGGGCTAATTGGGGTTACATATGCCGGATCTAACTGAGGCCCACTAGCTATGTTTACTGCATTTAAGCTCTCTGCACTATTACCAGTTTCAATTATCGACGGCTCATTTAGGACTGGTGGTCTCGGAATATTATTTATAATGTTAGCATTCATACTATCTAGGTGTTTTTTCAATGATTGTTCGACTTTACTTTCCTCTAAAAGCTGCTTAATTCCAGACAAAGCACTAGCTTTAGGCTGCAAACTATCAGCTACCTTTTCTACTAAAGACGTACTTTTCACTTTCTTTAGCTTCGAGCCTTGATTTTTCAGCATAAAGTCTGGTAAACCCGTGATCTTCTTAAACTCCTCAGTTAGTAATTTCTTTTTCGGTGAACTGTGGATATTGGCTTTTACTTGAGATACGGGTAGATAGGCTCCCTTTCTCTCATTGAAACTTATCATTTTATCCGTGTCTATGTCTGATATGTCTCCAGCTTTCATTGAAGACTGCAAGTACTCAAGCTGCTTGGGGATATCGTATGCTATCTCGGCTCGGCTGGCGGCTTGATCACTGCCTTTAATCTCATCTAACAATATATCCTCAGCTCTTCTTGTGAGCAGAGCAGATTTTTTTTCCTCTGTGACATTTTCCCGCTTCATCGAACGCCGATAATTTGCTTCTTTTCGAAACTTCGCATCTTCACGCTTATCGCTGGTTTGTGTCCTTTTGCTTACCTCGTGCCCCATTTTCCCTCCAACTTGCAGCAACTTGCCATACCTCTTATGAGTATGATGCGATCCATCACTTTTTGCATGCGTGCTATTAGGCAAGGACACGCACAAAATCAACAAAATACACGATACTTTGTACAGAAGCAAGCACATATTTTTTTCTTCAAGTCACTTTGCAACAAATTGGTCATTTCTTCCATTTGGCATCCTAATTTCACTTTTATCTGAATTATGAACGACATCCAATATCAGTTTCATCGTATTCAAGTCATGATGAAGCAGCTGGCAAGCATTTTTTCCTATTTTTCCATGAAGATAAGGAAAACTTTTACATTGAATAAACTCCCGGGTCACAAAGCTCGATGATTTCACTGCACATGGCCAACCTCTTACCACCAGCATAGGAATTGATTGGCTTGCAGGCCGTCACGCACTGTCAATTACAAATGAAAGGATTCAAGATAGCAGCAAACTATGTTTGTAAGCGAGGCTATGCATCAGTGCATAGTACGGGAGGAAGTGGGCGTAAGTAAATAAGTGGCTTTCTGATGCCATGAAGTTAGCTCCTTTAACTTATAGGGAACTTCCAGTACGTCCATTTACGTCAAATGATGTCCATTTGCCTTAAATGCACGTGCTAAGGCTCTCTATCTACAGTAGCACGTGCATTTCGTTTTGGCTATAATAGAGAATGCATAATATTTTGCACAGATTTAAAGCTTAGTCCCAATGCTACAGTATCAGAATAAGCAAACTTCTTTGCTGATATACTCTCTATCATTTGAGCCTTAATACATACTAGTTAATCAAATAAATATTGATGCATCATGTTAGCAATAATATCAATAGTAATATTTCTACATGTAAGAATTGCAAACATGTACCTAGAATGAATAATGAAACCTCATATTTTGAGGTAGAACACATAATTGGCTAAGGGAACTTGTTATACAGCAGGACTCAGATCAATTACTCTTTGGAACCGAATAGTAGGGTGGCCCCCGATTGAAGATAGTTGAAAAGTTCACCATTCATTTCCATTTATTAAAAAATTCCCCAGCTAAGTAATTTTCAAGAAGATCCAACCCCCCCATTTTACTATCCTAAATATTTCAAAGTTTGAATAAGGATAAGTAAATAAAATACATTAGCTTTGTGAACGCAAATCACTATAAACACGTAAGAAAATCAAAACAAACTATATACCTTCTACTTAAACAATGTTAACAACTAATTGCAATAATTTTTGAAATGTTTGGGTCCCTCATACCGGCTATTGAACATTAACTCCCCCATCTATTATCACCCCCCAATTTATGCTTTTTCAAAATTTTGAACCCCCTCCTTCTTGTACCTCCAACTATTCGGCGCCAGAGAGAAATAGAAAGCTGAATGCAAATGAAATAAAAGGTATTCTAATTTTATGTACTCTCAGGTGCCAAACAAACGTCCCCACGCTGATTAATTTTTCGATATTTTTTCCACCCCCCGGACCTTGTTAGGACCCCCACGTTTATCAATTTTATGGAAATTGACTCTCTTTACATACAAATCCCTGATTTCATTTCCATTCTTTGCTAATACTATTTACGTCCAATTTTCATAGCAAAATAGCATATTCCTGTATATATTTTAGTTTTATGCTTCGTGACAACCTGTTTTTGTTCTTTCCGTATTTCAAAATTTTTTCCAACCCCCCTGTCTATTAGGAAACCCGTTTATTTGGCACTTGAAAGTACACCAAAATCAAATTAAATTACAAAGCCCACTATTTCAAACCAAAGTCCCCAAACATTTTAACGATTGCCCTAAAATCAGCAACATGAAGAGTAAATATTATTAATATACCTAAGGCAAGGAACGCCATCGCGAAACACTCTAAAATATATCAAAACAAAATTTCTATGGCCTCCCTGAAATCTTAATAATCATCATTTTTGTAGCTGCCCCAATATCTTTCTTTTATTGAACCGTGCAGTCTAGCGTAGGTTTGCGATCATTTTTTCACAATCATTTCTCGCAATGTTTAATAACAATTTTGCTGTGGAATACAACCACGCCCCTCAGGGGGTCACGTGATCCTTCGCAGCAACATGTGATGACATCAATCCATGCACGCAAGAAGGGGCATTTCTTGCTTTACCAAGACTAATTTGCAGATTTTGTCCGCCTTTAGGGGATATTTAGAATAGTGTTACTATATACAAATACTAAATACTTCAATAAAACCAAAAGCATAGCATAAGTGGCCATTTTTAAGCATAGCCTCGAAAAAAACTGTTGCATCTCATATCACAGTGATAAACACTTTATCATGCTCTGAAAGGTACATTCATTCACAAAGTATTTCACAGTTGAGAGGTGGATTAGGGTTGATTAGGATGGAATCAGGGGCGGAGCCACAGGGGAACAGGGGGACTTGTCCCCCAACTTCTCTCCAAGATCAGTTTTCTAATTCGTCCAAATTCGATGAGAAAATGTTAAAGTTGGGGTGAGAGGCCTCTAGCAGGATATTGAAAAGGTGGTAGCAACCACATTAAGTCATAATTTTAGGGCGTGGTATCTAAAATTCCCCCAATCTGCTATGGCTGGCGTCGCCCCTGACTCCATTGTGGAATTGCAGTTTGCCACCGTTATGCTAATGGGAAATGCATCATTAAGTTGTAGTTTTTATTGCTGCTTTATGTGAAAGAGAAACTTCATTTCAGAGTCTGGAAAGCTGCGGAAGCTCTTTCCATTTTTTATTAATGAAATGAGTTTTAGTAGAAAAAATATGCAGTAAAACCTCTTAGCTGGAGAGAGCATTTTCTATCAAGAAATTATGTGTGAACCTAGAGCTTAAAAACTTCATTTGCTCAGAAGGACGTGAAAGGTGCGTGTCCTTTAATCCTGCTGTGATGTCTTTCTAACTTGAAAATGCGGAAGCAAGTCATTAAATTTGATCTTTATGGAATCATCTATTTTGGAAAAGCTTTCTTTTTTTGAAAAATCTACAATTTCTAGACTTGATTTCCTTACAAAGAAAATAAAAGTTGCTCCCTAAAAATTAATTAGCAATGAAATCTCCCAATAGCTGCCAATAATTTCAAGGATTGGAGTAGCTTTTGGAACATAGGATGAAGATATACGAGTGAATATTAGATAGAAGACTGAGGGAAGTGATCAGGACAGATGAAATGCAGTGTAGATTTATGCCATGAAAAGGAATTACGGAAACCATCTTCGTACTGAGGCAGAGACAAGAGAAAATGCCGGAGGGAAACCTGAAACTGTTCAAAGCATTTATAGACTTGGAAAAGGCATATCACAGGGTCTCCAGGGATTTGGCTTATTGGTGTTTGCGAAAGAGAGGAGCAACGGCAAAAAATAAGTAGGGTTATCCAGAGTTTCTATGAAGGATTCCAAACTGTCGTCCAAAGCAGCGCGGGAGACACTCACCCATTCAGTGTAGAAGCGGGCAGTCACAGGGCTCTGCCCTTAGCCCATTTCTATTTGCAGTGATCATGGACACAATCACCAAAACAGTGAAGAAAGAAGGGCCGGATGAGCTGCTATACTATACGCCAACTACATTGCCATCTCTTCAGCATCAGAGGAGGAACTACAGGAAAAGATTTTGAGTTGGTAGGAAGAACTGGAGAGGGAAGGATTGAAGGTAAACAGCAGGAAGACAAAAGTCATGATATCAGCTAAATCTGGAGACAAAATAATACAAGTGAAAGACCAGCATGATAAGGAAATAAAGTACGTGGAAATGTACTGCTACCTGGATTAAGTTGTGGTTTGAAAAGGGGGGACGTATGACGAGGTGCAGTGTAAGGTAAAAAAAGCTTGGGCCAAGTGGAGGGAAGTAAGTGGGGTTGTGTGTGATAAAAGGATGGCCACCAAACTCAAGATCAAGGTATAAAAAAGTGTAATTCGACTAATGCTGCTGTATGATATGGAGACTTTAGCACTCAAAAGGACAGAGGAAAGTTTATTTGAAGCAACTGAAATGCAAATGCTCAGATGGAGCTGCGGCATCTCCCTGCGTGAAAATCGTACCAACAGGGATATCAGACGGTTTGCAAAGATTGCCAGTATCAGAGACAAGGCGAGGGAAGCAAATTTTTTTTTAAACTTCTCATATGGATATATCATTAACTAAATACAATAATACACCTCTCAAGTACATGGCAGTGTAAAATTGGCTTGCTTGTATAGAGCATAACACAAAATGAAACAAAAACAGTGGAAGTAAGCGAACAAGGAAAAGGGAAATTAAATAGTTAAAAGTTCAGGGTTAGTCCAAGGCTTGTTTCGACGACAGAAA
>WIPJ01001466.1:1047413-1084982 GCA_018155075.1 Cassiopea andromeda
GTTGGTGTGCTGGTGGTGGTGGAGGTGGTGGTGGTGGAGGTGGAGGTGGCAACGGTGGTGGTGGTGGAGGTGGAGGTGGCAACGGTGGTGGTGGTGGAGGTGGAGGAGGAGCAGCGTCTTGAGGACAGCAGATTATAGGGCACTGTTCACTACATTGTGTTGCGCATCCAGGAGGGCAGATTGATTGTTGATATACTGGGTGCTCTCCTAAAAGGAAGAAGTCATCAGCTATCAGTCAATTCCAATATTATTCTACAGACTGTATTCAGTTGGTATTGGTGGAGAAATATTTTATTACAGTTGGGAAGATGCTATCAGTTCGTCAACGAGATTGTCTAACATAAGAGGTACTTAACCCAGAAAGTTTGAAAAGACTAGAATGACTTGCAAAGCTGATTCATTGAATACTCTTAGAAAAGCTTAATATCTATTCCTTTATATCTCCTTAAATTTGGTAAGAGCCTTGCATGCAGATTCCTTTACATACGCCTATGGCATTCCCTTGACAATATGGATAGCTTCTCGTCCTATACAGCAGCTTCTTACAAATTCTCTGAGTATTCTTACTACTTGTTATCTAACTAGGAGATGCAAAGCATACACGAATAGATCATACTCACGTGTACAGTGTTGTCCATCCCCTGCATATCCTGGATTGCAAACACACGTTGTGCTGCTTATGCAACGAGCTTGGTGGTGACACTTGCTGCATTCATCTGAAACAAGTGAGATCAGTGAGATAAGACAAATGATGCTCTAATGTACCCATTGCAACGCACTTAAAAGTGGGAATGCTTAGCGACCATGCCTAGTTGACAACAGTTAAGAATTCTAGGATTGACGCTAAAACATCCTTCTAATCTAAGTGAAGTTCTACACATTGCAAATAAATTCGTAAGAAACGCTTTAACATTGGTATCAGTGAATCCTTCCGATCTATTTTCCTAGATTCAAAACGCTTAATTACTTCCAGCAAGAAAATTAAAGGTTAGTAAAAAAGAATTGTTTTCCTGCAAAAGTAGCTTGGAATGCACGTGCAAAACACAGTTTCGACTTGTGGCCTCATGTCCATTAAATATGATGAGATATATCAAGCAAATTGAAATTCTTTTAACAGATGCGATTGGCATTAAAGAGAGAAGTCAAAAAATTGCAAAAGATATCTGGCAAGACAAATTTTGGAAACAAGATATATTAAAATACACACCTCGGATGCATTCATATCCATCTCCAATGTATCCCGCTCGGCACCGACATTTTCCTCGAATGCAAAGCGCATGCACATCGCATTCTGCACATATATCCTCTATGGAAGCAATAGAAAATGGCTGGATTCGAAAACAACAAAAATAATTACTGAATTCCAAAACAATAAACAATTACTGAGTTGCAAAACAATAAAAAACGCTGAATTCCAAAAAGTAGACAGCAGATGAAATTCAAAGCAATAAGTAATGGATAAAGTGCTTAATTAGGGGGCATTCACATATTGTCACACAAGAGGGGTGGGGGAAGTCTTTGATTTTTCTAACAAAGTGTGATAATGGCGGGTAGGTTGTTTTAAGAGTGTGATGTCATACTTTTAAACACTTGATATTTAGCATATTTAGCCTCAAAATAGCACGTCTGGCCCAATTTTTAGAACAAATCTGGCTCCAAGTCTAAGAAAAATTTTGCAGTCCTATTTGCCATTTTGTCAATCCTAAATGCCATTGTAGCCATTTTCACTTTGTCATTTTTACTATTTTCAATAAAAAGGACGTAATAAATACATTACTACGAAAGGAGGAAAATGCCCCATTGAAGTTCATAATGTGACGTCACACACAGGGGGTGATTTGGTAGTTTTGACTTTGTGATGAAGCTTGACTGGAGATGGGTGGATATCTAAAACTGCCAAACTAGTGTGATGTAATATGTGAATGACCCCTTTTATGTAGCACCTAATTATCTCTTGCATTAGAAAGTACAGACTCTTAATTTGCTTCAGGACATGATTGGGTATCTTGTAGTTATTTTGAAGTTGTTGCAATAACAAATCCTTGGGCTTAGTTGCGTAAAATAGGGAGCTAAAATTACCTTGACAGTGGCTTCCGGTGAAACCGACCGGGCAAAGACACTTGTAACCTCCACTTCGATTAGCTCTGCATGTGCCACCATTTTGGCATGGGTTTGGATGACATGCTTCATCTTTGGGCTTTGGTGGTGGAGGCTTTGTTGGTGTAGGTGATGGTGCACCACCTTGTCCAGCCTCTGGAAATGTTGGGGGCCCACCGCCTAAAGAGTAGATATCAATCAAATAGTCGAATAAACACATGCTTTAAAATTGAAGTAACAAATAACTTCAATTATGGAATGAATTTCCCTTGCTTCAGCATGCTTAATAGAAGGCATAAGATGCTTGACAAGCATTCAAGTTGCTTTTCACAAATCAAAGAGAAAGAAAGGCAGGGACAGCAAGACAGTTAGCTTTTAGAACTGGATAAAATTTTCTTAATGTAGATACAGCTTAAGAAAGATGGATGATTTCAACATTAGTATCTCTATTGACAATTCATGAAAATTTTTCCTTTTGAACAAGAAATTTGAATAAGATGACTTATTTTTGCCAAACATGCAACTACACATCATACTTTGTTACATTCTAATATGACCAATGGTAGAGTTGGAATCAACTGTCATAGCACCATGTCAAAATCAACGATATCAAGTAATCTTGTCACCATTAAACTTGTAGCTAATATTCCAAGCTCAAATTCGACCTGACGTGAAACCCTTACTTTTGTCTTCACAATTCTTGCCAGTGAAGCCATATTGACATTTACAAGTATAAGTGTCCGATCCTTCTGAGATGCATACTCCTCCATTGAGGCATGGGGCAGAAATACACGGATCCCCACCTCCTGGAAAATTAGTGTTAGCAGTGTTATGAATTAGGTTATGGTTAGTAGCTATGTCGTTAGTAGAAAGATTTGAGGTATATTGTAAATGTACTACCTAAGAAAGAAAGTACAAGTTTGCATCGCAAAATCTTTCCAATGAGCTAGTCTTCAATCTCTTACTAGCATACAAGAGAAAATTTCATGCTACAATCAAAATCAAGGGACATGAAAGTGAATGGACATGAAAGTGAAACGCAGTGCAGTTTTGGGCGTGCATTCCTGATTCCTTTTAATCTTAATGAGATGTAGCGAAGCGATCTTCCAGCACTGTTAGTTAGGGCTAGGTTAGTATTTGTTGTGAAGCGCCGCAGCGGAGGACTAAAAGGGGCACTGCGCTCTTGTTTCGGGCATTTCCGTTGCACCTTCTCAGCATGCTCTCCCTATGCTCTCATTATCTACGGCTATTTAGTATGCATGCATTGCATATGCTAGCAGGATTTAGAATTACATTGGAATTGAAAGATGAGCTGAGCAGAGCAGAACTTGATATAATCGATCTTAGAATAATGTAAATAGCTTCCATTTGATTGATTAATTAGAATAAAATTCACATCTAGTCCTTTTCTTATCCCATGCTCGCCCAATTTACAACAGTATTAAAGGTGTTAATTATAGAAATTGGCTGCTTGAATCACTTAACAAAGACTTCATGGATCATTGAATGAATAAAAAAATGAACGAATGAATGAAGAAAATGAGCGAATGAGCAAAATCACTTAATATCAGATATAAGTGAGAATGGTGTAAACATTAACTTTCAATGCATATTCCATCTATTTACACGTGGGTATGAAAGTGATACCTTTGTTTTCCTTTATATTGCAAAATACACCGCTATATGATTCTTTACAAATACATTTGAATTTTCCCGATGGTTCGTCAATACATGTGCCGCCATTTTGACAAGGATTACTTTGACAAGGCAGAGTAGTAGGTGGGGTCGGCTTCTTTTCTGAAGTCAAAAGAACAATGAATAGTACAAAAGAGCTAGTCAATAAGACAATACAAAAGAACTAGACAATGGAAAACTATTGTACAAACCGTAAAATAGACAGTAGAAATATTAAATGAATAGTAAGCTAAATTAAAGGACTCTGGTATAAGATTATATGAAATAATATGCTATTCTAAGCGTATAAGCAAAGATTGAATTATACGTTTGAAATATCAGCGTACACAAGATAGTCCTGAAAGCCATGACAAATAATTATGCGCTGGAAGGCATTCATTGGTCTTCTTCACAACTTTCATGCTATAAATGACTGCTGTGTGCTATATGCTAGTCTATCATTGCTGTGTTTTGAGGCAAAACTAGGCCTACCTGTCTGTCAAAGTATTGTGAACATCTTTTATACAGTATACAAAAATACAATGTAATCTTTCTAGAATGGGAACTTCCACCGTCCAAGTTATTTTTAATCCAAGTTCTTGTCTTACTTCGATATACTGCTTTGCTTACAGATGGGCTGCGGTTAGGCAATAGCTTACAAACAGTAATATACCTTCAACTGGTTTCTTGCAATCACCAGAATATCCTGTTCCATAGTATCCAGGCTGGCAAACACAGTGACCATGTTCACAAAATGCATGAATATCACAATCAGCACATCGATCAACTGAAAATGAAAGATTATAGGCATTTTACATACTAGAAATCATTGTATAACCAAAATTATTAATGTTCTGCATATTATTAATACTAGAATAGTAGAGGGCATCAAATGATGTTGTTAGTATGTGAGTACATGTAGGTAGGAGCACGCGTGCACGTGCGTGAATACGTTTGCGTATTCTTGTGTTTGTGTTTGAGTGTGTGGTTTTGTTTGTATTTTTGTGCAAGTTTGAGGGTACTTGAGTGAGCGTGTGTGCAATGCATCGATGGAATGTTAAACTAACTACAATACTAGCTGTTAAGAAAGTTCGAGAGAAAGAGATCGAAGATTTTATTGAATTTCTAGCTTAGTGTGATTAATTAAAATGTTAGTAATTAGAACCTTCACAATAATCTCCACTGTATCTAGCTGGGCAAATACACTTGAATGTATGTATATCACTAACGCATTTCCCTCCATTTTGACATGGGTTTGATGTACATGGATCAAGCTCTAGAATTAACATATATTGTCTTGTACAAGCACTAAAAAATTACCAATTATCAAAAGGTAGCATAGCACTTTCTAATGCATACAGTCTGTATCTAAATGCATCAAGGAAATCATTAGTATACTTGATGCAACTGCAATGCCTGCATCAGCTATAGTTGCATTTATGGCGGCACAACATAAGCACTCATGTTTACATTATATCTTATATATTGTCAACTGCAATCAGTACTGCTAACTGCAAGCACAAATAATCATTTCAATACCATAGAATTGAAAGAAAGCAAGCTATGCCAAAGTATCCATCGGTACAATTAGTTATATCCAAATAGGCATATTTCCGGAAATGCGTAGGAGAACCTAGCATTTGTAAGTGAAATTGAAAAATAAAAGCAACTTTACCTTCACATGTTCTACCATGCCATCGTTCGGTGCAAATACAAAGATACTCTCCTTTGCCAATATAATTGCAGATTCCTTCATGTTTGCATGGACTATAAAAACATGGATTCATTTCTGCAAGCAAAAACAGCAAGATTTTTGAAGTAGATGGATGAATACAGTATAAGCATGACACACCCAGCATCAGTAGCATATGCATATAATGAAGGTAATAGGCATGCATCATCTGCAGCAGCTACCAGGAATGCAACAAAATTTATTAGGTAGTATATAGAAAAAACGGCTGGAGAAGAGTATAGTGGAAAAATCTTGATTGGATGTTGGCGAGCTTCCCAATTCGGGATTTTTCTACTCGGCTTTTAACCAGTCAAATGGATCTTCACTTTCATTGCCCCTCATATTCTAGAGAGGCAGAATATGGATAGATATGATGGGTAGAAGCAACCACACACGGCTCCTAGGAAGAGCAAATTTTTAGAACTAAAGTCCTTTATAATTCATTTTGCCAATAGGGCATCGTGCCGAAACATTTGTATGAATCTATTTCTTATTACCCATAGTAGTAGTTAGAGCAAACAAAGATGTACATGTAACTATTGAAAAATTTCTGATCTAAAGCCATGATGTATATAAACTTAGAAAAAGGAGAGAATTAGTGCAAATGATGAAGGAATCTATGCTTTTGATACAAAAAATTTAGCGAGAATAGAAGTTTCTGTTATTGAGAATCGCCTCACATAAGCCAAAATGCAAGAAACAGCAATAGCGATTGAATCCTAATCGTAGGCCAGAATAGCAAACTAACCTTGGCATTTCCGTCCAACATATCCTGAAGAGCAATGACATTCATAACTGCCTCCAACATCATGACATACACCACCATTTTCACAAGGATTCGGATGACACTTAGATTCGACTGTTGATTGAAAAGAGCAACCAGGTCTATTAATTTACATGGCTCTTTGAATTGAGTTTGCTAATAAAGCATAAAGCAAGAAGAGTTCCTAAAGCCATTTGAGTTATATCAGACACCTACACTAAATAACTGAATAGCTTTGTGTGTCATATTCTTAGCAGTGAACAGGCCCTTCTTGCAATATAAAGGTACCACTTAAACTAGAAGAATATCAATTTTGCCTCTAATAAACACGTCCGACTAGTTTTTCCTCCTAGGTACACAGTCAAGGATGTAGGAAGCATTCAAAGATTGGAGATCACATGCATTCAGGGGGCACCATCACGTGTAAAAAGTGCAACCAATGTACTCTAGAAAGGGGCACTTTACACAAAATGTTGTAAAATGTGGGGTGAAACGTGTCCCTATGCCCCCCGGTTCCTACATCCATGTATACAGTGCATCTCATCGTGAATGAAGCTGCTTAGATTATTGCAAAGTCTGACAGAAAGCATAAAAGGATTATGAATCTAGCAAATTAATTATATATCCTACGTTTTTCCAGTAGCAAAAATAATAACACAAATACCAATTCAAGGCTTTGCGAGGCCGAAGCAAAAATATTCAGTGTTATAAAAACTGGAAAAATTCTAATTTACTCTCGCAAGTATGCCCATCTCCAGTGTATCCAACTTTGCAAACACAACTTCCATGGAAGCACTCTGCATGATCATCACACTTTGAGCATGTGAGAACTTTTCTCTCTGAAAGGGAACAGGCAACTTTATATAATCTCTTCGAAGGGAAGGAATATTTAAGATAAAGAAAGCCTTGCAAATATGCCCATCATATGTGTAATCCAACTTTACAAACACAACTTATACTTTCTAACTAACTAACCAAAAGCACATGTTGCTGAAGTTTAGCTACATATCATGAAAAGTAGATAGGAAAGTATTGAAACAGAAAGCTACATGAAAAAGGATAGTTGACTGATTAGTGACGTTAAATGAGCAATACTTTGTAATCTATATGCAGATTGAAAAGACTATTTGCAAGCTGCACCCTAAGCTTGTAGAGATACCAAAATTCCATTATTACAAAAGGATTGCCGATTACAATCATTGAAGACCTCTCTAAAGTTGTAAATCAATTTTTTGCTGGATACCATTGAAAGCACAAAATCTGGAAAAAAATACCTTCACATGTGGTTCCCGTAAAGTGCTCGGGACAGATACAGTTGAAGCCTCCCAGTCTCTCAGAGCAAAGACCACCATTGAGACAGGGGTTTGAATGACAGTACAATTGAGCTTAAAAAACAATGCCTCAATTACATAAAAACTCTGATACTAAGAAAAAGGTAATATCAGATGAGCCAAATTGTTAAATTTCGAGAACAACAATCAGTTAGGTAATGTGATCTCTTTTTTACAACTTCAAATGAAAAGTTTGTGAGAAGCAACAATCAAATGCGTTAGTCACGAAAGGCTTTGTACTTAATTCGATAAATATTCTTCTTGCAAAACATTAACTGCGCAGGCAAAATTAGAGCTTATGGGATAATTAAATGACTAAAGAAAGTTAAGAAGGGTATTACTATGCTATAGCAAATATGTTCCATGTTAGTAGGTAATGACATTAAATGCAGTTATGACAGTTACTACCTGTGCACGTTTTACCATGAAATGTTCCAGCACACGTGCAACTGTAACCATTATCGGTATCTACACAAGTGCCGCCATTATTGCATGGATTCGGTAAACAATGTGAGACTTTAACTGTGAATGTATTAGAACTTAATGGTTATACGAATGTAAGTAGTTAAAGCATTTTAAAGTGTAACAGTGTATGATTCTCAGCAGAGCATAACTTATTAGGATAGCAAAATGAAGGTGAATAGTAAGTGCTATGATAGTATTCAATTTTGCAAAAGAATTCAGTTTATATGAATTGCATTAACTGTTAAATATGAAAAGGGAATGTTACTTATAGTTAAGGTATTTGAAAGAGCTTAATTCTTATGAAGAAGGGTTTAGCGGATATTAAGGAAATACATTTTAGTAGCAAATTGAGATTGAAAATGGGAGATAATAAGGGAGAAAATCTTTCTGTAATGTTGTCATATTTACCTGCACAACGTGAGCCTGAAAAACCTTCTGAGCACGTGCAAGTGAATGCACTCCCTGTGTTCAAGCATTGACCACCATTCAAACAAGGTGAATTATGACAATGGTCATAATCTGGAAGATAAATTAAATGAAACTCCTAAGCAGATTATGTCAAGATATTTATAGAGAGCATGACTGGAATAAGCAAAGTCATACCAATCTCTATGATATTCTTTCTACCACGCAAAATGGGAAAACCAAAGTATTGTCCTGCTCATCAAAAGAGAGGAAACTTTCCAAAAAGGTCAAACTGTGGTCGATGAATAGACTTGGATTGACTTGGAAATTGGACACTGATGTATGATCATATTTGTGAAGGAAGTGGCTGGTTTACAAGGATATTTCAAAAAGAGCCTAATGGTGCCTGCAAATGATATTTGCTAATAGCAGTTGAAATAACACCTTTTTAAGCATACAAGTAACAAAACAGCAGGAAAGATGGTTACCTTCGCATCGTAGACCCTTTGCAGCGTCTGTGCATATACATTCGAATTTATCGTCCAGGTTTATACATGTGCCGCCATTTTTACATGGATTGTTGGTACAGTAATCAACAACTGTGATTTGAAGTTAATGAGAGTCAGTTTACTGATTTCAGAGAATTAAGCAAGAAAAAGTTGTTTTACGGAGTAGCCGAATAAAGATTATTTTATGAAGAGTCCGGATAAAGTCACGGTTCCATGGCTATGAACCAAAGGAAAGCTTTGCTTGCTTAAGAAGACTTAGCAATCTTACAAAACAATGCACTTTGAAGAGATTAGGAAAGGTTTACTCATGTTTCTATTATAGAATAGAAAATTTTGGTCAAATGTGTGGTTAAGCTATCTACATGTATAGCAAGCACAATCTCCGAAAATATCAGCAATGTTTTTCTTCCACAAAGTGAGGAGGGTTCAGCCCAAAAAATTGGCAGCTGAGAAAGCCTTACTTTTTTCTGGACTCTGATTTTATGGCTCTTAATATAGGGAATACTTACAAAAAGACTGCAAGGAGATAAAGACTAAATGATCATAATTAGAAAGTAAGAAGTGATGGAGAAGAAGAACTATTGCGTTTTAAATAAGAAATCAAAATTATTTCGTTGCTATCTTAACATGATATTTTAGGAAGCTGTCAATCATTGTAGCAGTACTGGCGAAGAACTAGAGATCTATATTTCAAACAAAGATCAATATCCTAAATTTGAAAGAGTTGTGGTATTATGCTATGAAGGTTCAATCAACCAATTAAATAAATAACTAAAGAATGAACTAGCTATTTGATAATACAAACAGCTATTTAGCTCCAAAAGGTAGCTGCCAACTGAAATTCATTTCATTGTTCCTAGAAACTACTATATAAATGTGGACTTAGCTTATTTACAAGCAACATGCATTGAATAGCTACCTTCACAGTTTTTGCCCAAAAATCCTGCTGCACATCCACAACGATAATCATCATCAAGATCATGGCAAAAGCCATCATTTCTGCATGGATTTGGGTGGCACCTGTTGATGACTGTAGAGATAAATTGGGTTCCATTTTATGAAAAAAATTTGCCTGCAAATGCACGTTAGTAATCCTGTGTCCTAATTCCCTACATAGGTTGCTTGAATGGGTAGAGTCTTTCAAGTCAAAGATCTACTAATTTTGGACATAATTTGTACTCAGAATAGTGCAAAAGTCAATCAAAAAGCTGGTGGTTCGGCAACGAATTCTGCAGTAATGCTGTAAATCTTAAGGTATCTACCCTAATAGCAGCGGTGAGTTCCATGTCTATTTATCATATCTGCACCTTGGGCGTGGCTGCAACTACGTCACACCCATTTTGTCATGGTGTTTTAGAAGTCACCGCTGTCAGATAGTGCTAAAATAGCAAATTGCCCAAATTCTTCTCAGATTTTATTAAAGCACTTGCGTGTGTGCAAGTGTTACCACATAAGACACTGTAAATCATGGTCAGGGTGATTGGCGCACTTCTCAACATCAACAAATGTCCAACTTACTCTCGCAATACTCTCCTTTATAGCCTCGGTTGCAAGTGCATTGAAATCCATCTCCAGTTTCATAGCAGTCGCCACCATTCTTGCAAGGATTTGGCTGGCACTGGTTTACTTCTGAAATGTCAAAATCAAAGTTGGGTATTGCATCGATATTGTGAGCGGATGCAAATTCAATTCTTCTTCATAATATTGGGGTAAAGTATATAGCTCTACAAACATAGTTAAAACTAAGAGTCCTCAATGCTCTGAGTCGTCAGTGTCTCAGCTAATAATTCTCTGTGAGAGCTGTATTATGAAATGTGAGAGAAACGCTGTAACGATAAGCAACATATCATGATAAAATATCAGCAATAAAATCAAGAGCCTCCAGGCTGGGTTCACACTGCTCCGCTTGCAAACTTATCCGTATCTGTAGATTTCTGTCAACGGTTCATACTGCGCCGTTTCTGTACAAAATCCAAACAAAAATATCCGTTTTTGTAGGTTCACATTGCTCACAGCAATGGAGAAAAGATACCCTTTTCTGTGATTTTATTTCCTTGATAATGCTGCGATCGAGAAAAATACCCATTTTTGTGCGTTCACACTTCTCTACTGCGGTCGAAGAAAACCCCCATTTTTGTGAATATCAGCGTTTTTGTAAACGTCCGTTTTTGTGCGTCTTTGTGTGGAGTAATGTGAACGGCTTCATAACTACGGAGGTTTAGATCTGCGTTTTTGTACAACAACAGATTAGTTTGAACGAGGAATCAATGTCCCAGCTGATAATCCCCTGTGTCCATTATGTAAAGAAATCTCAAAGCAGCTCATTGACAAATATGGAAGTTCTGGTGAGCTGTATTACCAAATGTGAGAGAGAGGTTGCGACAGTAAACAAAGTATCAAGTTCCAATATCAGCATTACGTTTAACTCTACAATGATGTACATCATCATAACATTTTCCTACTCTCCTTGACTATTGACAAATAGACATCTAGAATTAGAAGGCTTGTTGGGAAACAGTAACTGCTAAGAATAAATTTTAAGATAAATAATCTAGATACAACAATTCGATAGAAAGCCTTATTTCTTTTTGATTTCTTTAATTGTTCTTACTTTTGCAACAGTGCAAATAGTTTTTTTGAAATAGTTTAATTAACTATGTATTAAATAAACTGTAAAGCAAATCCTATAATAAGGATAGCAGCAATAACCCTATTAACAGTGGTCAGATTGTCTTTCTAAAAATTTGCTTGTCATGTGCATTATGGTAGTTATGGAATATTTGACAGGTAATGCTTTTACAAAACAATTCTACCTAAAAGCTCTTAGATTGAATATAACTATGCAAATTAATTTTATCAAGGATGGATGCTTTGGTTTAATGTTGCGTTAAAAAAACAGAGAAATATGGTGCATAACCTGTCACCAGCAGCGAAAGCTTGTTATAACAATGATAAGGACCACTAAACAGTATGTTTCGTGCTTACCGAAGAAGTGATGCATGGAAAGAACAATCAAGGATATCTATGATAATCACAGCCATACCTTCACAATGACTGCCTTTGTAACCAATCGAACATGTACATTGATATCCATGCTCCAGAGCGGTACAGGTACCAGCATTCCGACATGGGTTGGGATAACAGCGAGCCTTCACTAAAATCAAACAATACAATTAGATTTTTCCTTGAAGAAATGATCTGCTCGTAGATACATAAGTACGCAAACCTCTACTGCTTACAGCGTGACAAACACTAACAAAAATACTACATAGCACATTTCTAATACAAATTGCCATACTATGCTACACATTATCTGATACAATTACACAATGCCTCCATATATTCCATGAAATTAATGCTCATCTGAATAGATATAGGTTGGGTATTGTCAAAAAGCTCTTCCTCTGATTGGGCACAATCCGCTTTGCATAAAATGCAAATGAGCTTACTAATGCGAAGAGCAAAATTTAGTGGTAACATTGCTCTTCATCTCAATGAAACAGGCTTATAATATTTTTACCATGATGAGCAGAGTGAGCGATGATGCTCAGCATACTTAACTGAAAGTCCTAAAAAGATCCATCGTAATTAAGACAACAACATAAGGCATGCTGCTATTATTGCAAAAAGTAGTTGGAACGCTACGGACACAAGCTATGAACGAAGTAATATTTCTTCTTCATAACTCCTTCTCATTAAACAGCTCTTGGGCGCAATCAATAGCCCTCTTCCCCCAAGAACAGTGTTCTTTCTGGAAGATAAGATTGCTGCAGTGCATTTGGGATAACTTGCAAGTGATTGATAACAGGAATGTGCCTGCCGAGACACCTTCTGTTTGTGGGGGGGGGGCGTTTCGATGAATTGACCAACTATTTTTACTAAGAAAAAGAGGTCACAGAAAATACTGTGGCCAACTCTTTTGCAGCATGCCTGACTATTGACACCAACTTTCTTGCAAATTTGTTAATATTGGGGGCGCGACACCCCCCACACCCCCATGAGCACATCCCTGATTGGTCAGAAACCACGTAGTAGCTCAAAATTGTACTACGGGAAGGGGAGGCAGAGGAGGGAGAAATGCTGAAACCTAGCAAAGCGTTTCAACTGTTTTGGAAATTATTCTAGGTCGGGTTTGAATTGATTGGAATGAGTTGACAACATCATGAATGGTATAGGCAAGTATTAATACCTGCAGAGGGAGGGAGGGTGAAGAAAGGGAGAGTGAGGAATCGTTGATGAGCAGGGGTTTTCTATAAAGCCTAAGCTAGAAAGTAGTGTCTTGACTGAAAAGCAAATCGAAACAATACTTTGTTGGATATGCTTCACTTCTGTAGTCAAAAAAAACTTAGTTTAGTTATCAAAAATTTCTGCTGCTGATTTAGTGCAAAACGTATAGTGTAAATATAAATTAAATAAATGTAAATATAGAAAATATAAATTGTGGAAATTAGTGGAAGATTACCCCAATGATGATGATGTTCAACATTGTGGTGCTCATGGACCACGTGTTCTGGATCAGCGACAGACACGGGCGCACCATGAGATTCATAGGCATCCACATCATCTGGATGGTCAGTTATGACCGGGCCTTCACCATGTTCATCCCGGTCATCATAGTGAGGGTATGGCTCATCTCCAACAATGCGGTCATGAAAATGGTGATGGTGGTCATGGTGACCATGCTCCACCACGTGCATCTCGTTGTTCATATCAATTTCGCGTCCGTTGTCAAGGGTAAACTCCTTCCCAGGCTCAAATACATGCTTTGGCGGATGGCTTGTGATGGACGGTGCTGGCATCGTCAAGAATCTACCCATTTCATTCCCGTCAATATTCACATGCCTGGTGGAGTCATCTATCTGATCTGCCAGAGGAACACCACTTTCAGGAGGTAACCGAGAAAATTCCGAAATATCTTCATGATGGAATGGTGACAATCCAGCAATTCCATAGCCGTCTACAGGTCCACGATCATCATCAGTAGCTTCATCGCTAATCCCTTCATGGAATACACTATGAAATCCACCGTGCAATCCTTGATGATAGCCACCATGGAGCCCTTCCGCATGGAAAGGCCTCTCGTAGCGCTTAGGAAATGGCATAAAGATATGCCTTGGTTTACCGCCAGTCACTTCCGGTGGTTGAACATTTGGATAGAAGTGCACTGGAATGTTCTCAGAGTTAAAATGAGGTGGTACTACTTCATAATTTTCGTGTGGACTCCGTCCTTTCAAACCCGGTAGCTCCAAAATGTGCAAAGGATCTTGGGGAGGTCGTGCAGATCCTCGTTTTGGAGGCGGTCCGAACACATTTATCATACCTGGAAGATTGATGACTCTAGGGGAACCTGGCTCTTCCATTCTACGTTGCGCAGAAAAATCATATTCTCTAGGTGGTTCTGATACTTCTGTTACTTGTCCTGTACTTCCAGATTGATCAGCAAAACTTCTAACCTGACCAGGCCCAAGCTGGCTCATAGCATTTTCTAATACATCTTTTTTCTTCGTACTTTCGCCATAATCCGGTCTTGAATGATTCAATATAGCCGGAACATTTGTCTCCGGAGCTAATGCAGTCAATACGCTAGTTAGTTTGTACTTAACTGTATCCTTTTTCTTTCTATTTTCTTTAGCTTCACTTTCAACTATAAAACTTGCAAAAGCAGCCAAGTAAACGAGGCAAATCCCGCCAAAAGCAAGGCTACTTCTTCGCAACATAACCGATTCTGGGTAGCAGACCACTTCAACATTATTCCATATTGCTCGCGAGGATTTCCGCTATTTAAAAACAATTAAATTCAGGTTAGTCTTCCGTGCTTTTAAATAGTAAATCTCGCCTTTCCAAATTACAAACTTGCTTCTTCGCACACTAGTTCGTCTTTTTCACGCCTCGTTGCTTCCATGTAGGAATGAGTGGACGGTTCATTGAAGAGGTCAGGTGATTTGACTGAAGCAGGCCCCGCTGACACCAATATCAATACAAGGCCGATTACCCATTGGTTCGACAATAAACTACGGTAAATATACATAGTAGCATAGACGTTACAGGATCTGACATTGAAGCTAGCAGTACAGGGGAAGCTAATTCTTGAAGATTCCAATGATCAGCCATGTCAGTTTCAATAGTAAAATATTATTGTGGAATTGAATTTTAAAATTTAACACAAATATATGCAGGCACTCAGTGATATTTCGATAAGATTTTTTGCAGCAAATTGAGAGTATGCGTGCAACAGAAAACTACCAAATAATAGTGGCCCCTGAATATATGCCATTTCTTGGGTGCCAAGGGCTAAATATTAATCTCTCAAATGTCAAATAAACGGGGGGATCCTAATACACAGGGGGTCGGAAAAAATTCAGAAAATTAATAAACGGGAGGTTGGACTGTGAAAAAGGCTTTAAATGACTATACAAGGATGAAAAGAACAAAAGCAGGTTGTCATGAAGCATAGAACTAAAATATATACAAAAGTAAGCTATTATGCCATGAAAATTAGGCGTAAATAGTACTAAAAATAAAAGGAAATATAATGAGGGGATTGCAGCAAAAGGCATTTTCCCTAAAATTAATAAAAGGGGTCTTAATAAGGTCCTGGTGGGGTGGACAAAATAGATAAATCAATAAACAAGGGGAGGATGTTTATTTAGCACCTGAGAGTACCAAAACCCAATGGCAGGGCGTGGGAAATCTGGTTGGTAGGACACGCTGAAATTATGATGGGATATCTAGCACCTCTCAAAAACAATAATACTTAATACTATAGATTTTCAACTATACATATACATATACATACATACACAGACACACAGACACAAACAGACACAAACACACACAAACACACACACACACACACACACACACACACACACACTCACACACACACCAAACTGCCAGGGAACACTAGAATTTGTTCAACTCATCATGGTTTCATTTTATTGAGGTTTACATCCCTGGAGGTTGATTTTGCTTCTAAATGTCCCTAGAGCACAATGGACCAAGGGGTGGACAATCGAACAGAATTTAAAAAGCTATAGTCTATTTGGGCCTTAGTAGCACTTTTTCATTTATTAAAGCAAAATTTTGGAGATTTTCAAATCCATTGAATTCATTAGAATTTTCGTAAAATTACATATGGCAAAGACAAATTTTTCATGAAACATTCCAAATCATTTAGTTTTGATGATTGAGTTTAAATTTAATCGAAAGATAAATTAGGTGCGTGTATTGTATGCCAGTAAAGTGTAATTGACCAAAATAAGATCCCAGAACCTCAGTTTCTTGAAAATTTTCATTTTTTTATTAGTCAATCATTCTTCAAATGAGCTCTCAACCACCTTTTTTGGACCATCTAACCCAAAATATGCCTAAATGTCAGCGAAGACACTGTTTTGGCCCATTTTGTAGAGCTGGTAAATGTCCCTAATGACCCCATTGGCAATTTGAATAACGGAAAACTTGCAAAAACTATATTTTATTTCTTGAAAGCAGGTGCCTCAAGAAGCAAATGCTCATTTAAAGTAAATGTGAAGGACAGAGACAGAATGTACTCCGTACGACCTCTAAAATTTTGAAGATTATGCGAATTTTGTGACATGTTGCATAAAAGAACGGAATATTTAGTATATACCTGTTAAGATAGATTAATGAAATGTTGATCAAGACTGCTGATAGGAAGTTTTCAATCGCATATGCTTTGAATTTACTGAAGTTTTTCAACTTAAGCGTAGTTATTTGTTGAAAGGAATTAGCAATTTGCTCGACTTATCGAGTTATTCAACTTATCCGGGGTATTTTCCGTACATAACGGATGCCAAAACCAAGAGAAATTAGAAAAAGTTCGAGATAGGAGGAGTTCGACTTAAATGGCAGTCGACTTATCGAGGTTCAACTGTATGTACAAGCTGTCTCACAAATATCAGATGCTACCAGCTTTAATTCAATAAAATGTTTGTATTTCCACAAGCAGCACATGCAGCACACAGAATACCTTTGAGGAAGCCATGCCTTAATTGAGATAGTCATCCAATAAATTCTAGCATGTAGTGCGAATCCCTCTTATTTTCGGCTAATATATTGAAAAATAAATCAGGACTTCTCGAGTGAATTTTTTTCCAGTTTTCAATTTAAGTATATTTATACACAGATTTACCCTTCAGCAAGTTAAATCTAAGTAAAGATAGAAAAAGAAACAAATCTAATCTAATCTAATGAAGAATCTAATAACATTGATATCAAGCCTAACATTTACATAGTATAAGACCTATAAACATAGGTATAAGACCTGTCTTATCTACTTATTGTTGTTCTTCCAAGGAGTTGCGTTTTAGTGTCAGCTCTTTAGATGCGTTCAAAATCTATTTTTGAAATGATCTAGTGTCGGCTGTTTACGAATTTCAGCAGGTGTGTCACTCCAAGATTTGAGAGCTGCATAATGAAAGTCTTCTTTGCAAATTCAGTCCTATATCATGGAGAAATGATAGTGAGCGGGGAGTAGTATTGGATATCCGGGGCTGAAAGGGGGGCCAAATGTCATCATCATTTACAGAACAAATAACGACAAATTTGTCGACATAAATGAGCCCGCTTGGGTGAGTACAAATTCGAAGTCTGACATGACAAGATGATATCAAAATGATACCACTGTAGCTAAGAAAAAACAGTAGATAGAAATGAAGGTGATCCAGACCTTGTGGATTGTTTTAAGATTTCATACATTACAGAAGCAACTGCAACTTTTACCATGTTTGGCATTGGCATTCAAATGTTTGGAGAAATATCAATAATACACAAAGAATACATCAAGAAGCTGAGGTCTTCGAATAACGTGTGTTGATATGTGCAAGTTTTAAAGCAGAATGGGTCGAGCATTGATGAAAAATTCCAGGTCAATAAATAGTACAACGCAAAGTGATAATAGTTTTTTGGCTTGAAGGCTGCAGGAGGCTGATGCATTTCAGAAATGGTTCAAAACCGTAGAAATGCTCTCAAGAAAATAGACACCTGTTTCTGTTAACAATCTAGTTCTAGATGCAGCTGAAAGGGACAAACAAATTTCTAGATAAAATCATTAGCACATGAATACCTTTCTACATGGTTGGTACCACGAATTTTCCGAAGGGGGGAATTTCGGGGAGAGGGCTAAAATACTGCTAAAATAGTGCTATAATTAGGAAAAATCTCCAAAAAAATAGTTTTTTACTTTTTGACAGGGGGCTAGCATGTTCCGACAGGGGGCTAGCATGTTCCGACAGGGGGCTGTAGCTCCATAACACCCCTTGCGCCAACCGTGCCCTCGTATGCACAGCACTTTAAAGAAAATTGAAGAAGGTGTATAGGTAGAAAAAACAATGAAAAATGTAACGAGAAAGAAATATGAAGTGAATGAAGTAAAATCTTAATACTAAAAGTGGTAATGTAATAAGCACCAGTGTTCATGATCTTAGATATGTTTGTTCAAAGGAGCAGGTTGTGCGCTTGTTCGTGTCCAATCAGCATGACCATTTCATTCATTTTGCCATTTCCTGCTATCTCCTTCGACAAGGCCCATCAGGCGAGGGGGTGAATTTATGATTAAAAATCGAAAACAAAGCAAACTATTATGGTAGAGATTATGAACTAGGAATTAAACAAAAAGCACAGATGCAACCATGAGGGAACTGTGGAGAACAATTTGCATCGTCTTGTTAGTTGGTAGTTTAGCTTACTCGAAGAGGAAATTGCACTTGCGCAAGCATCGGTTCTTGAAGCAACGCCAAGATGTCGAAAATGACAAGCCACGTAAAGGATTTCCAGGCGAGAAAGACCGCAACATTACGAAGATTTACGACACTGTTCACAAATATAGCGAAAAAATGCATCAAGCCAATAGTAGGAAAAGACACTACCTTGGACAATTTAACGGTGTAGAACGCACTGTTGTTGATCAGCATCATGGCAGAGCTACGGCTACTGTCGGTGTTCATCCGGAAGGCCCAAATGTTGGGTTTGTAGATGCTGCACGCGGGGTTGCTGCGGCTCTAAATAGTCAGCAATTACAAATCGGCACACAAGCAAAGCCGGCCCATCTCCCGTCAGATGAGGGTCTTAATCCATTATCTATGTACCATAGTAGAGCAGATTCTGCAACATCAACAGTAAATGCAGCATTTCCGGCTGACCATCACCTAGATGTGATGGTCGGGGGACACAGCGGAGCAGAAAGTCACGTTGTTGATGGCCGTGTAACCGATGGACTAGTGGGGACCAATAATGTTGGTGTGGGCGGTGCTGCTGACCAAACGGTTGTCACATCGCCAGACCTGGACCAAGAAAAGGAGGCATTCCTGCAAAGTCAACAAGAAGCCATCAATATTGTACAAGACCACGGGGTTTCTCACATAAACCATATACAAGATATAGGCAACATGCAGCATGTTGATTTGGGTCATCACACAGCGGAGCTCTATCATGCAGGCCAACCGGAGGTGCTCCAACACCATATGGGAAATTATTTCCACAATGGAATCGAGCTAGAGCATAGGCTTGCACACCAGGAGCCGGTTGTAATTTCACATCCACCAATCCACATAACCAAGCAGCATCATCATGCAACATATCATGATGTAGAGGATCAAGGTAAGGTGAAGTAAAAAGATTGGTGAACAAATTGAGCAATAGTGTCATTAAGCTCAAAATCATTGCTGCTATACCTTTATATAGATGATTACTATTCATATCAAGTAATATAGTGTTATGCTAGTTGAAAGTGACCGTAAGAAACTACTGCAGCCTTAAAAGCTATAGAACATCTTAATGTCTGCATACAATCAAATGAGTCTATACTTGATCCTACATGCAATGTGCCGATAATAACATAGCAAGGTGATTGCAAATAACACGAAACTTAGAAAATCTAACTAGATATTGCGTACCATGTAAAGAAAGTATTTGAGCACCATAATTATTGTTGCATAGGTGCTGTAGTGTATCATCCGTGTGTCAATGGTGGTGTATTTGTTCCAACTGGACCACATTCCTATGAATGCATCTGCCCAGAACAGTACATTGGCAAAAACTGTCAAGGTAAATTGCTCTCTTTGCATAAGCTAAAGATAAAAAGAATGTGCATTTTGAATATCGCATGGACTAATACCCCCGGTGAGTAAGTATTGGTTAGAAAGTATGTCTAATGTGCACAAGGTCGATGTTCCAAGGTGTAACAAAACTACAGCATAATGCATGTTTACCGTCCACCAAGCAGTAATTGGGGATTTTTTAGGAACTCTGGGGAGCTATAGACTGAACGGAAGGAGCTGATCACCCTCCCTCATCTGATTATGTCCTAGTGCATTTTTCCAAAGCTGGCTATAAAGAGATAGTTGAAAACCACTCGTACATACAAGTGCCATACGTGCGAAAATATAAGGAGCCCAGTGGGTAGAAGAGGGGGCGCAGCCCCCCTAGCTCTGGAAATTTTTTCTAAGTAGGAACATAGAAGAATCAACATTTTGCTGTAAATAGCAATTTTAGATTAAAAATAATTGTTAGTTCACAAGATATAGGGTATTTAAAATACGTTGTTTTTGGATGACATTACCTTCTTCTTATATAACTGCATTGATTAGCTTCAAAGTTTCTTACAAAGATACATACTTGCTTATCGATTTACTTCTACACCACTGGTGGAGACCTAACTTTACCTTCCTCACTCGCTAAAGATATGATGATGAAGAACTTTAGGGGGAATATACGTTGTCAAATAGGACTTAATGGAATACAATCAAAAGGATATAAGCTGTAAACCTTCTCTTCCAGAATGCAAAGATTTTACCATCAAATATGTCATACACTCAAACATACTCAAGCATGTCCAAGTTTTAACTCACCTAAAGCTTTCTTATATAAGTGTCCTTAGCCAAACAAAATATATCTCTTTTATCACATATCTCTAATTAAGATTCAATCAATCAATCAATCAATCAAAAAATTAATTAATTAGTCAATAAGTAAATTAATGAATATATCAATCAATAAATCAATAAATCAATGAACGAATGAATAAATAAATAAATAAATAAATCAATCAATCACAAGACTTATTTAAAGTTGGTTAAATATATAGCTTACATAACTAATTAATACCAACTGAGGTTATGTGAGATTATATGAGTACTGTATCCTTAAGGATAAAAGGTTTGGACTGCGTCTGAAGGGATCCCTTGGAACGTGTATTTCCACTTATACACCCTTCTCATTTAGCAGGGGCCAAAAATCTTTCCATACTCCCTTTAGTAAGGACCAAAACTGTTCCACACCTGACATCGAAAACAGAACCAATAAGAGGGAAACTGTTTATCTATCTTTACTATCAATTAGCCTAAAATACTTTGTCTAAAGTGTGGAAAAGCCAATGAAACTATCTTTTTTCTCCTATGTCCTCCAATCCGTTTTCAGCATTGTATTTACGCCGTAGACATCAATCACTGCCATCCATGTCCATGTAAAAACAAAGGAAGGTGTCACAACATAATTGAACTCCCGAAATACAAATGCACATGTCCAGCAGGCTTCTACGGAGACCATTGCGAAAGTGAGTATGATCTATTTAACATTTGAATGAAGTAGTGGAAGCTAAAAGGCTCTATACGATGAAGGGTCTATCATTCGCAAAGCTTTGTGTATCGTAAATTTCTGAGGTTTTTGAGCGTAATATGTCTCATGCTATTTAAGAATATACTATTAGAAACACACGCTTTGAAAGCAAACAGCTACATAATGCTGATCCCTACTGAGGCAGCATAATTCAACTGCACTAAAATTCTACATATGAATGATTCCAAGAGATTACCTTCATCCAACTAATTTTAGGGCCAATCCCTCATGAACATTGGCCAGTTCTGACGGACACAAACACTAACCTAAAAATTTTAGCTGCATTGTAGTACTTTGCAGTGCAAGTAGGTGCAATAGATATTCAGGGGCGGATCCAGCGTGAAATATGACTGTCGCACTGGGCGTGGCCCTCAATTACCACACCCTTAAAAAAGTCTCAGCATATTCTCTTGTTCTTCATAATCGCTTTCCTTGGGCGTTTTTTATACGTCCCTGAGAACAAAAGTGACATATTCTGGTTTGGCAACAAAGAAAGCAACAATGTGACTAGTCACAAACTTGGGGCTTAGGCTGAATGAGTAAGGAAGAACAAACCTCCATCAGTGACTTAAGGGGGTGCAGCCCGGGTCCCCTATGCTCAGTAAATTTCCCTGGAAATAAAAGGCCATTTTACATTAAATATTTCTTCTGAAAGCGAAACACTTTAGTAATACTTATAAGACTATTAAATTAATAAGATTTAAAGCATTAAAAAAGCTTTCTTAATGAACCACTTTCTTAATGTTTGTTATATCACTAGGTGGAAAAAGTTATTAGTTTCTCATGAAAATTTATGCATGGAAAGCACCCCCTATCAAACAATTTACCTCTATATCTCTGGGTTTATTATTGTTGGTACAAATAGACCAGAACACATTATGGGAGAGGAGACAAACCCTGAACATGCTTGTCTAGGATAACTCTTAGTATAGAAAAAATTAGGATAACATCTAGCATTGATGTCAAGATCACAAGCATACATTGGTAAGTGTCATTGCTGCTTTTGCTAAAGAACAGAGAGCAAATATCATGGACACAGCATTTTGCATTTCACTTTAACTTGATAATTTCTTAAAGCATGAAGACAAATAAAGCCAGATTAATTTTTTGATGTTTTATGTAGCTTCATGTAAAAGTTTTTCTACATATAACTAAAATTCAACTAAAACCATAATTTAACAAAATACAATATCTACTACTCTACTGCGCCATCCAAAGCAGGAAAGAACATAAAGTAATTTAGTTCCTACTTTGAATGGTTCTCGCCATTCTTTAACTTTTGAAGTGAAAAGAGAAAGTGAAATGCAGAATATTGCTTCCATGATAGTTGCTCTGTGTTCTTTAGTAAAAACAGGATTCAACTTTTGATGAGTTGCACAATTATCAAGCATGAAAAATAAAGCCCAGGTGACAATGCTCAGCAGCAACAAACCCTGCACAAGAATTATATTATGAAAATATAAACTTAGTTCATTTCCACTCCAACTAACAATTTTCAATTACTGATGAGAAGCATTGCTACTGCTTATCAAACCTTGATGAAGTATCATGGAGACTTGGAATGTAATGCAGCTGATTTTGGTAAAAGCAAAAGCATGCACACATGAAAAGTCACAAAGAACCCTCAGTCTGAAATCACATGTTTTGATTTCAAATAACTAGAACCTTTCCAGCTTCATATTGTAACCAGGTTCTTATCAATGGTTCAATTATCTACTTTGAATAAAGTCAGCCTGTTTGCTGATCAACCCTTTTCATTGATGCTCTAAAAGCAGTGCAAGCATTTTTGAACATTAAAATCTCTTGTGGATAGTAATCGTATAAAATGGTATAAAATGTTAATAACTGGAACTACCAAATCAGATAAGATGAGCTGGCTCGTTTCAAAATTTTAGGCTTTACTGTGTGGGTTTATACTATGCCAATAACAGTCTGGTAATTTTGGGCAATGTCTAATAACTTAAATTGACCTAGAATAGAAGAACATGAATACTCAAACATACTTTGCTTTAAAAATAAATATATGGTTTTTACTTAAAAGATGTTTTTTGAAAAGAAAATGACACTAACATCTGGCTATCTGCTAAATAATATAATTGCTAGCATTTTCATTTCTAAAGTCTGGCTGCTTTCACTCTGACTGAGCTTGGTATTTGGACTACAAAAAATTATTTACACCTTGCGCAATTTCCTAGCCACAAATTCATGTTTAAGTCCTCTAATTTTGAGGGCATAATTCAAGGAAATAAATAAAGAAGGAGATAAAATGCAATATGTCTTTTGATAAACAAATTCTGAAAAACGCAAAAAGTTTCTGGAAAGGTGTATTATGCTGTCTGGCACCCCCACGAATGGCCGTACCCCTTCAGTGTTATAACTTATGGTCTATAAGCTACCATGCACTCACACCCGACTCTGTGTCATAGCATTCTCTGCTTTGGTGTGCGCCCCAAGCACTGCTCCTTTGACCCCAATATTTATCTTAGATCTTCTCTTTATGCACACATGAATCCACAGTATAGACGAGTCTTGCACAGAGCCTAGGCATTAGCTGAAAGAGACGGGTCTAATGCCTCCCAAAAACGTTTTCTCATCCTCTACTAATAGCCCTAAATTGGCCATATATCCTGATTTTAATAGGTTTTCATCTCGTTTGAGAACATTCATTTCCATCCTCTGAGCTAACAGAACATTTTTTCGAAATATCGTCGTTCACTCATTGAAAACAGAGTATCACCGTTGTTGTCGTTGACATTTTGCTGCTGAGCGAAGGGCATCTACTCCATTAGCAACTTTCACACAACTTTCGTATAACATCTGAATTTACTCTCAAAATGAAATCTGAAGTTGGGAAACTTTACAAAGTTGTCTAGTTTATTATTAACAATGGAAGTCACGAAAACGTTTGATATACAAAAAGCAAATTTTTAATGTTGCCTGTGGGTACCTTGCGAAGTCTGGATCCGCCTCTGTAGATGTTAACTAAACCGGCTGCTGGCTGAAAATATTGAACAGAGAACGAAGAATAATGTATGCGCAGAAGGTCTCCTTTTTATAGACGTATTAAAACTGAGATCCTTTGATTGGGTTTATAAAACATAATCAGCTGGTTGAATTTTTATTTTGTAGAGAAAGATCCATGTCATCCTAATCCATGTCAGAATAACGGCAAATGCTCACATGATGGCAAAGGGAAGATTGAATGTGTATGTCCAATGAAATTCAAAGGACAAAAATGTGAAGGTAGCATGGAAGAAGTCTATTCTGGATATTTCCTTCCCATACATCTAACGAGGCTTTTCCTGATAACTTAAATGGAGCAGAATTTCCATGAACGAGGCATATTCAGTATAGAGCCATTTTGAGCTGAATATACACCGATCTTCATTAAAGATACTCAACATTTGATTCTAATGTGTAGTTCAGTTTGTAGCACACAGCTACCTAAGATCGCGATATTTTTGCAGTTCAAAGAAATTGTTCAGGGTATAGCTTAAGCATAAAATTTCAGTCAAAAGAGATTGCATCTAGGCAGGCCGGCAAAAGCTGATCCGCACCAATTTAGGCCACCCTTACAGATTCGCCTTGAAAGTTACTGTTTTCTCGAGCATCTAGATCAGAAAGCCATAATAAACAAGCAAAGCAACTACCTTTCAAATTATCGTCTCTTTTACAGATCTGCACTCTTGTAAACCGAACCCATGCTTGAACAATGGTGCTTGCATAGAGGTTGACAATAAAGGAAAGTTTGAGTGCCAATGCACAGAGCAATTCAGAGGAGCAATTTGTAACAGTAAGAGTTCATTACTTTCCTTGGATCCAAGCAAAGATTTTTGTAATCTCTTTACAACTAAGCCAAGATTTTATTAAGTTCCTTTCAGTAAAAGAAGAGAAACTTTTGGTATGCCCTGCATGACAATGAGTGCTCTTGAAATTCAAAAACAGCAGAAACTAAAGAGAATAGTGATGAATCAAGCTAGTTCTCCAATCTCTGCCAAAAGTCCTTGGAACACCAATTAATTAATGCATGATTTCTGATAAAACTGATTTTCGTAACTTTGTCGAACGATTGAAATCTCCTCCCTCCTAAAAGCAATGTTGAATTAAGTTTTTGATTTGCCAGAGAAGTGTCTGCAAGCATAGCGCCTCTTTCAGTACCTGTCATCCCTGTATATAACAACATTGTTTTGAGTGGGAGAGGGGGATAGTACTAATTGAGCAACAGAAACAGTGGAAGTGTTCCAACACTTTTGGCAGAGATCGTCTTTACAATTGATCTAAATTATGTACTACAGTTAGTTTAAGGTAGAGGATGCCCCCTGATAAAACTGTCTACTAATGGAGTATGTGAATGGAAAGGGTTTGGGGGTCTAGAATAATCTTATATAACCAGAAACTGCCTCAAGGAAAAGGTACGCTAATTATTCTAGCATACATTCTAATTTAAGTTTTTGTGGTATCGTAATTTCACTTACCATTACAAAACAGGGCCAAGGTTCTGCTACAAGAACCCATGCCAAAATGGCGGGGTGTGCCAAGAGGACCATGACAACTTCAACTGTATTTGTCAACATGGATGGAGAGGAAGAGTCTGTGAAGGTAATCTTCATTTCGCAATTCCTAAAAATTGCTAAAGTATAAGAAAATAGCTGCAAATTTATTCTACTACGTTCTACAACCATAGCTCAAGTTGCAATCAAGTAGTTACAGAATTATGTTTTCTTCTCATAGAAGAAGTAAAGAATAAATTCCCTTCATAGCACAAACTATCATAAACATGCATTGAAAAAATTAAATTATAACTTACTACCAAACTTTCCTTCAATTTCACCCCTTGTGTTACGTTTTTTCTAGAGCGTGCTTGCAAGCCAAATCCATGCAAGAATGGGGGAACGTGCAGTGAAACTGCAGATGGAAAAGATTTTAAATGTATATGCCTACCTTGGCATTCTGGAAAATACTGTGAAGGTATGACATGATCGCAACCAAAAAATCAGAAAATTTCTTCTGCTAGAGCTACTATTAGAAATTATTATACAATATGCATCCTATTGTGTCTATAATTCTATCTCATGTGTTGTACTTTCGACATTTTAGAGAATCGCCCATGCCTTACGAAGCCATGTATGAACGGAGGAAAGTGCATAGATTCCTTCTCAGGATTTCGCTGGTCTTATGGACCACTACAGTTCTACTGCATTTGCAATCCGCCATATATTGGAGAACGATGCGAAAGTAAGACCATAAAATACTAAATTATTCGTGAAAATATTAGCACTAGGTACCTTTCAAAGACTTATTATCCTTCAAAATTTTGGCAGACAAATTAAAGTCAATTTCTAGCACACTTTTTACGCATGTTGATCTAGGCTTCTTACATCGTTAAACCTACAATTTAGGGTCTACAGTACTTCTAACAAATGAGTACTGAATGCACTAATTGTGGATTGTGCGATGTTAAAAATTACTTCAAAAAGTGATAATGGTCTGCTGCTGATGAACAAAGGTGCAAAAATTTCCGCAACAGCCTCATCAGTGTTGTCTCTAACAATTTACAGCATATTCATTGCTGGGGAGAGTATTGTTAACGTACTTGATAGAAAAATTAAAAGTTGTTCCTTGGCATAATTTGCTGAACAATTGACGATAGACCTTTAAAATTATGACCAGTTGCTTAAAAAATCAACTTATTGACAATTTCAACAGCTCACTGAGCCCAAAGAGCAACATCTCTCTCTCCACTGCCTATATCTGTGAGGTTTATTTGCAGCCGGGATAATATTTGGAGGTTTGCTTCCTTAAAAATGCGCTTAATCTTTTGTGTACTTTGCTTATAGTTCATGGATGCAGAAATTGCCACAAAAATGCCCACTGCGAAGGAAACAAATGTGTATGTGACGATGGCTACAAGGGAAATGGAAAAATATGCATAAGTATGTAAATATATATATATGCATATATATATATATATATATATATATATATATATATATATATATATATATATATAAGAAAAAGACTACTAGCCTTTCTCTATGTATAAGCTTCAAAAAAACATATACCTTCCATAGATAAACAAAATCTTCAAATGAAATTCGTTCTTAATATCAGCATATCCAATGTTGCCATGATTTTACGTAGCTGATGGCATGTAATTCAAGGTGTAGTAACGCTATTATATTCCTGTAAACACCTACAGAAAAAGCCGATCCATGTCACCCAAATCCATGTGAAAACGAAGGTGTTTGCATACAGAAAGGAGACACTGATGAATTTGAATGCAGGTGCAAAAAGCCATACAAACAGCCATACTGCAAAGGTAAGCACACACCACGGAATTCACAAAGAATCAATAGGCTGATAAGTGATAATATTTCTGATGATTATAATTACGATGGTGATTATAACTATAACAGTGACTATAACAGTCTTCAATATTGCTCATGACAAAATAAGTAGTACGGGAAATTAAATGTCAAACTCAGCTAAAACGCGGGATCATTGAATTAGAAATGCAAATCTAACCAGACTTCCATGAGGACAAATAGCTACCACAAACCATGGTAGTGGAGTAGAGTTTAGTAATGACCGAGTAGGCTTGATACTAGTGTCAGTCAAAGCAATAATTAAAAAGCAATCCTTCTGTCTATCAGCATTTCTAAAATGATCATGCTCGATACAAATATTCTCATTGCTAGCAACCAGAGCCTTAATATAATTCTTCTGATTTTGTGAATAAGAAACACCGTTCAGCTGACTAAAGTCCTCTTCATTCCTCTCCATTGCAGAGAGAGATCCTTGTGATCCAAACCCGTGCAAGAATGATGCCCAATGCGTACCCGCTGGTGGCGGAAGTTACAATTGTATATGCCCTGCTGGCTTTAAAGGGCTAGACTGCAGCCGTAAGTCTGTCCATTCTATATTTCTCAAGGCTTATTTGAAATAAAGATGAATGTATAGCAAAAATTTATCAGCCTGTTACTGCTGCATTGATTTGTGTGCATAATTTGTTTATTTACGTGGATTTGCTTATTCTTAGGGGTCGACCCACACTTCACCAGCACATTTCCTCAACATCAGTGTGTCTTTTACTAGTTGAGGACAGGGCAAGCCTGCCAGAAACGTTCTGGGTTATTTCGTAACGGTTTTGTCACTAATGCACCTCTAGGTTTAACAATGGCTTCTCTAATAATTAATAGATGTATCGATGGAAATTTGCGTCATATGAATCCTAGGTCTTCTTTTTTATGTATCCTACAATAACGCTTGTCGTTGCTCTCATGTTCAAGATTATAATGATTTGCATGGTACTATATGCATACCAGAACAAGGATGCACAATAATATATGGAGTATATATACATATGGTTATGTACACGTGTGTATTTTGAATATGTTGATAAGTGTCACGATGCTTGACTAACATGATTTTTTATTATACAGAGCAAGATGCATGCATACCAAACCCTTGCCAGCATGGGGGAACTTGTAAAGATGAGAATGGTACTGCTTCGTGCGAATGCAAAGGATATTGGGCGAAACCTTTATGCAAAGGTATATATGTGGTTAAAGGCAAATTTGCTTCAACGATTAGATGATAGCATGAATTAGTCTGGTAGAAGAATCGAATGCAAAACTTGCATATCAAATTAAGGCTGCTTTGCAAAATAGAGTACCATACCAGTTTACAAGTAGGAAATTGTCGCTCGATCTTAAGCCCTTAGAAGATTTGTAAAAATACTATCAGAAGTAAAATGAATATGTCTTAGTTGCTTCACTTCTTTAGCGGCATAAAAAAATTCCTTCAGCAGTTACATTACCGACATTCCTATTGGAGCAACTTCACCTCTTCTTATTGCACATTACAACTATTCAATAGAATTACCTTAATTTTAGTGGAATTAATTGTCGAAATTTTCGGATGGCTTCATTTTCGGATGAAACAGTACAGTCCAAAAATTTCGGAGAAGCATATCAAACTTTATATTTTGCTCAAAATTGTTCGAGCATTTTGCTCTGCTAAATGTTCAAGCAATTTTTATCTGAGATTTATTTGCTCGTCCAAATTGTCACTGCACAAAATTATGGAAACACTTTATTGCATATATGACATATTTTATTGCTTTACAATGAAATTTCAAAAACTTACCCAACATGAAACTTACCAACAGAGTGCTCATGTCCAAAGAAGAGCCTCCCTGGAGTGCCAGATATTACTTGCGATGCTGAAGGAAAATGCGTCTGTCCTCAAGGCTACATCATGGATCCACTTATGAAGATCTGCAAAACAGAAAAGAGTAAATACAACGTTATAACTTCATATTCTATATCAAAGTATTCATTCATAAATACAAGTACTCCTCTTAAGCGAAACGTTTGATACTAATCAATCTGGTGAAAGTAATATCAAGTCAGAAGCTTCCACTTAATGCAATAAGATCAATTTGCAGTTCCACACTCTGATACACTTTATCACCCACGTTTAGCTGCACTTCAATTCAAAATCTTGCTTCCAATTTTTGACTAAGCTGTTGGTTGTTCATTTTAGGAAAATCATATTGCTTAATTCTTTCCTAGATTACTGCTACAAATTCTTTAGAATCAGCCCCTAGTTTAAATTAGGACACAAATGGAATAAAGAGAAATCTAAATGCAAAAAGTGAAGTATGCATTTAGTCTCCGAGTCACGATATGCTAACGAGAATTTTCTTTGCAGAGGGTGGAGGAAGTCCCTGCCTAAGCAATCCATGTGTAAACAATGGTGAGTGCCAGGAAGATAGCAACGGGAAGTACACATGCAAGTGTCCAGCTGGATTTATAGGAAAGGACTGTCAGATAAAAGATCGTAAGTTATTTAAGACTACAACTGATATTGATTTAAAGTACTTCAGTATCGTTAGTACTAGATATGATTATTACAATGCATAGCGCTGGCCAGCGCTGATAATTAGGTACAGCTAGAGAACTGACTTCATCAACTCAGTTCTCTGGCTGTCAATTGAAAAGGGCGAAGCAAGCAGCCTTTGCTGGGAGTCGTACAAGAGAAAGACTATGAAGTTTACAAAAAATCTCATAAGAGAACACTAAATATATTATTTTCCCTGGAGTTACTGTAATGAAAAGCTTAGGCTCTTCACACTATACTTCTGCTCTGGACCACAATATCAGTGTAATATCTGGATACTTGTGGCAAATTCTTACTTTCCTATAAGTACGAAAATAGCTACCTGTCTAACTAAGAATTTACGCCCAAATCATGTTATTTGCAATACGCAATGGTAAATTAGACAACATTCCATTCATTTGGAAAGTATGTCATAAACTATTGTATCAGTGAGAAAATCAATCCAATTCGTTTTAGCCTGCAACCCAAACCCTTGCAACAATGGAGGTAAATGCCAAGGCGATACAAAGACAGGAAAATTTATCAAATGCGATTGCCCACCAAAATTCCCAGTTCTACCATTTTGCTTGCCTAAAGAAAAGCCTGCAGGTGGTGAGTGCTCATACATTTTTCATTAAGCTATAAATTTTCATTTCATTTTATCATTTCATTTCATTTGAGGAGGGTGGCCCCGCATCAAATGCTGTTTTTCAAGGAGCTCTCCATTTACTTCACAGTTTAATAAATAACAGCAAAGCTAATAAATATTGTAATAAAAACACAAAAGGAATTTCTTAAACAAAAGTATAAAATCAAGTATAAAAACAAGGAACTGAGATTCACCCCAGCAATCTAGGTACTAATGCTACCTCTGTCCTTCACTCAAAAAGAGGCAATCTTCTTAAGATCGGTTGAAATCGATACTTAATTTAATTAGTGCACTGCATAGTCACATAACACACTGGGCTGTCTGGCAGACGGGCATTGTGGAGTGATGCTATATGAAACTCTATTGGTAAGTCAATTTCAGTTGACAATCGGCAGGCAAAGAATTGCCAACCTATAGGATGGAGCGGCAGGGACGTTACATGTTTGCTGATAACTGCCCTTCTGCCCAACGCTCATTGCCCTACTGCCCAACGCTCATACTATGGCCAGTAATATTACAAAGAGCAAAAAAGTACTCTGTACTTTGGCTTATATACTACTAATACTGCTAGCGACTAATAAAACAAACTAGACTCCCGATGGTAATAATGGCTAGAAGCAGTTAGAAGCTTCAAACTAAGAGATTGAATGCAATAGGAACAAAACAGAAAAGGATTATTATCCTCCCTTGGTAGGCCAATATTAATACATATTACTAGGTAGCTGAAGCTTGGTTATATAACCAACATAGGTTCCCAATGCTAAAAGTCTCTCTCAAGCACCATAGGCTTCAAATCTTGACTGGCTAACAAAGGAATCACCATCAAAAGCTTCCTGCCAATAATGTTGCGAGAATCCTTTGATGGCGATTCCTTTGTAAGCTAATGAAGATTTGACGCCTATACTCTCTCAAGTGGTTCTCGCAAAGAACTTTCTCCACTCAGATAAGTTTCGTTATGAAGCATCTTAAATGCACGTCTAATAGTAGGTGCAAATGTGTTCCCTATATAAACAGTCTTTCTCCACACAAATTAGTTTTAACATGTAAAATTTAATTGCATTTCTAGGAGCATGTGATCCAAATCCATGTAAGAATGGAGCAAAATGTGTTCCAAATGGCAAGTCGTACGATTGCATATGCCTTGTCAGATACACGGGGCCGACCTGTGCAAGTAAGTACATTTCAAAGGAACAACTATACATTTATCGAGAAAAATTCTTTCAATTCAAGTAGTGCACAATTTTGATGGATTCTGAACTTTAGTTTGTATTTCACAAACTCTTACTAAAGCTGACTGCAGTTGTCGTTATCTTCAAGCATTCAGTATTTTTGTGAAAGTCAAAGATTAAAGCTACACCAACAAAAAATACATTCCACCTTGTTTGAGCATTCTTTTCAGTTCCATCGCAACTACAGAGAAGAAAAGAGAGGATTTAAAAAGAAAAATCAAATAACCCAGGCAGCGTATTATGAATGGCTTTAGTAAATCATGCATATCCTACAGTAGCTGCAGCACTACTGGCATTGAAGTCATTGATTTCATCAAACATTGTTTCGTTGTCATCAAGCCTACCATTCAAGAAAGATGTCATGTATGCCTTAGCATGCATCAATGGCTAAAATAGATCTAGTTTGGCACAAAATGAATTTAGGGATGTGACTAGGCACTTTCAAATGGGGTTGGGGTTGCTTTGGAAACATTTCGCCAACTATGATCACAAAAGGATCACAGGAAGCAGCATGACCAATGAAATGCTAAATCTCTTGCAGCATGACCAATGTTCCCACAATTTCGTACACGCATTCGCACATTCGTACCCGCCCCCAACTTCCTACACCCCCTCCAATAAGCACATCATTGAGTGAGTTACAGTACTTATGTGTGCTGAATTGATTTGCATTTAATAAACTATTTCGCATATAACAATCAAACTATGCAAGAGTTCTATAGAAAACGATAAACATGCTGTTTCTCTTGACAGTTGATAAGTGCGCAAATTGTGATGAGAATGCGGCATGCATTAATGGAAGATGCAAATGCAAGGCGGGTTTCATTGGGAATGGATATGAATGCATCAAAGGTAAGCACTGCAAAAGAACTACTTTACTGTTTCACACACAGTGCTACTTGATCATACAATATCATTCTATTTTTTCTCGGAGAATCACATAGCTCCAGTGGTAAACTTCGAGACTCTAAGAGGATGTGCTGCTGTTCCACGATATACTATTCTACTTTCATTGGCCCCTTATGCTGTGCCCCTCTCCCATTACCATCAACTCGTGTATATCATACTGCATCACTGAACCAAATGGGTACCCTTTTCGGAGCCTGCTCCATAATCTAACACAACTTACCATTGAATATTGATTATATGAACTAAAACAGTGCAGTTAATGGACTGCAATGATCTGTATACTAGAGTTGCTATATTACATGACTCTGAAAGAGATTATTGGATAGGGTAAAATGAACAGTAAAATATACATAACTATATTAAAGTGGGGGATTAATGAAGGATGGATAAGTGAATGTAAAAATAGAAGAAATAATGAAAGTATAACGAATGAAGGGAAATTTATTCAAGAAAGATAGAGTCGAGCTTTAAATCCAACCAAGCTCTAGGTGCCATCAAACTATTAATATTAGATGCTTTGCAAATTCCTAAACATTTGTCTGCAAATATCTACCTTATTGCCCCGAATATATTGTCAGCCTCCCCCCCCGGATGCAAGCCCGTAGGCTTACAAGGAGTGCAAAATTTGATTTTCTCGTCTGCGCTAGGAATAGGTGTCAAAAACATAAAATTTCCTTTTTAGCAGTTCTTTGAATTTTTAGTAATTCATCTTTTGTACTTTTCATTTTGTACAAACAAGATACTTCAAGTATATTGTTCCTTGAATTTTGATTGCATTAAGTGACTACTACCGTCAATTTCTTACCCACATATAATTCATATATATAAATAAATAAATAAATATTTATGTATATATTTATATGTATCAACCATCTTCACATTAAGGCCGATATCTTTTCCTCTAGTAACTGGCCTCCCTAGCTACCATATCTCTCGCATAAGTTTCAAACTTCACCTTAAAATTTTATTTAATTAAGTCTATGGGTTATATAGAGTGCAAAATGTTATGTATTTAATGTCCAAACATAAAACATCAGGAAATAAGCCCAGGAGCTGATATCCAGTGTTATAGGATACATTTAATTATAACAGATGTTCATCTAGCCAACTGAAAATATTAATGGGCAACTTTGCAGCAGCAGCTGGTCTTTTACTCAAAAGCAATACTTAAAAATCTTCCCTTCATTTAAATTTCAGAGACTCCACCAATCCCAACATGTGCTCAAAAATGCCCACAATACTCAACCTGCGTTATTCCTACTGGAAACTGCCAGTGTAATCCTGGTTACACATTTGTGGATAGAGTATGCCTACGTGAGTATACTATTCTTTTAATACATCTTTATTACAGGCATGCATTGTTGATTAAAGCCAATCAAATGGCTGGGGAATCTCTTTGGGGAATGACTGTCAGCTTCTGAACTTTAAGGATTCGAATCCCCAACAAGTAAATATATCAGACTGTTGAGATCAGTCGCCAGGGCAGGCTGGTATCAGAAGCGCAGACTAGTATCAGAAGAGTAATTCAACTTGCACTAGTCTAAAGCAATCTCGTCTTCTGAGTACATCTTGAACCAAAATCCATTTGTCACACCAATATCAATATCTTTTGAGTTCTGCCTAGTTTAAAACCAAACTGAAGAACGGGCCTATCCCTTCAAGCTTCCTCAACACTTACAGAGAAAGAGACCACGGAAAAGTTAAGTATATATTGGTCATTTTGTAGCAATTGCAAGTGGAGAAGATGAAACTAGTGAGAAAGTTGAACCCACAGAAAAGCCAAGTATAACACCAGGACCCACAACGGCGGACAAGGGCGGCGGTTCGGAACCAGCTTCAACAAATCCAACCGCAACACCAGGTAGTACATTAACACCAATACCACCAACAACCGCAAAACCAACAACCGCAAACCCAACGACTGCCAATAAGGTAACAACTGCAGGTCCACCTGCAGGAACAACCACAGCGCCAAAGCCATCTCCACCTGCTCCACCCCCACCACCTCCTGCAGATGGATTAGGAAGCTCCACAGGAGCAGCAGGACCACCAGGACCTCCAGGAAGTTCTTCTAATGGAGCAGCTGCACCACCTAAGCCCCCAGGAAGCTCTTCTGGGTCTTCTAAGCCTCCAGGCACTTCAGGAGGATCTAAACGACCACCTGGCTCACCTGGGCCCCCAGGAAGTTCTTCTGGATCTTCAAAGGCCCCGGCAACTGCAGGGGGATCAAATGGACCACCTGGGCCTCCAGGAAGTTCGTCTGGCTCCACAAAGCCTCCTGGCACCAGTGGGGGGTCAAAAGGAACACCTGGCCCACCTGGAGCTCCAGGAAATTCTCCTGTACCTCCTACAAAGCCTCCGAAGACAACTGGGGCGCCAAAAGGAACATCCAGTCCACCTGGAGCTCCTGGGAGCTCTTCTGGCTCCGCAGGACCCCCAGGTGCTCCTGGGGGCTCTAGCGGACCACCTGGAGCACCCGGAGCACCTGGAAGCTCTAAAGGTGCACCTGGTCCACCTGGTAGATGATCTAAAACCCAATCATTCAAGCAGAACAGATAACAAAAACGGCCTGAGGATGAAGAAACAGAAACCTTTGGGAGTGATTGCTTGCACAGCCAACTTCGAAAAGCTACTGATACTGATGTCATTAGTTGTGTTTAGCGGAGATATCTGTAAGTAGTGACTGATGAAAATCAAGCAGCCTAGTGTTTTCTATTGGTTTCTTAATTCCTGATTATATTGTAGCATATACAGAGGCTCTCCACAGCACTCGAAACAGAATGATGGAGCAGGTGCTTATATATGAAAGTAAGGATGCATGTACTTCCTGAAGTATAATGCTTTCCTTTGTAGTTCTCTGCGAGAGGTCTAGCACCTTAGCAAAGGAAACACAAGCCTCAGTAAATGGCTTTTAAAACACTTGATATTTACAGAAAAGTTACTTTACCCACAAAAGTATGTTGTCCACCAAACGCTGAATACTGTAGCTTAGCAAGCTTTATATGATATGGCACGGTACTGAAATTGCCACAGGCATTCAGGGCAATCACTGCCCATTATTACAAGCAAAAGAAGACTTAAAAAATCCAAAATTGACATAACCATTCAAGGAGCAAAGTGAAACCTAATACTTAGGTCTACCCCTCCAGGACCCCCGTAAAGTAGAAGGTCCAGCCACCATGCCTATTGCTTACTAAGAAATGCTCTCATATTAAGTTCTTTTAGTTGTCCATGCTGTATAAAGAAAAATTTGTAAATTGCCAATGGTAAAATTTATAGTTACTGTTATGATTTCTTAAATCAATTTAAGTAGCGTTGTAGCTATTGATATATTTTGAGATTTTGAATTGTAGCAACTGCGTTTTACTTATTTTGATTAGCTTCTATACTGCTGGCAAACCAAGCTCGATATTGCGGGAACTGCAGTGTGCGGTTTTTTTTAAATAAAAATTAAAAAAATAAGAATAAAACAAAAATAAAAATAAAAAAACAGAAAAATAAAAAAAAAACTTGGATCAGCACCTATTGCCAAAAGTGTCTCAATGTGACATTCTCAATGTGACATCCTATCCTTATATCCCATTCTCTATAAATCCTGACAAAATAGATTGAACAAAGGGCTGATGATTGAATGACAAAAACATTAAATTGTGATACCAATAAGTACCAAATGAGTAAGAGAAGACATGGTTACTTTAGCAACGACGCACTGTTCCACAAAAATTCATCTTTCGTTCCAAAAGAGGATCGTGCAAACAATTATGGGGTAAGCAGAGGTGTGCAGAAACAAATCCATACAGGGAATCTGCAAAATGTGAAATTATGTATTTTTGAAATGAGACCTTATTAAGCATCAGGTAAATTTGGTCCAGCTTCAAATATGCTTAATTGTTGGACAATGCGAACATCAATAAATGCTTTAAATTAGCTTATTATTGTTCATAAATTAAAGCAGTATATTTTACTAATGTTAGATTCAATTATCACGGCTGCATGGATCAAACAAGATACTAGTAAAGAGCTTCAATATATCATGCGAGTCTGGTGTTTTCAGGACACATTGCTAAAAGATTGACATTAGGATTGCTTAAAGAAGAAATATAAGTTGAATTAAATCCACCACATTTCATATTCCTCTTACAAACAACATGGATATAAACAGTAGCATAACAATAGGGTCACTTCAGGCCCTTCGGAACTAAGTAAGAATAGGGTTTATCCTAATTGTCACTCCATGAAATACAAAAACATTGTTTTTAGATCAACTTAGAGGGCCCCTTCAGGGCCAAA
>WIPJ01001466.1:1090444-1113097 GCA_018155075.1 Cassiopea andromeda
AGAGAGAGAGAGGGAGAGAGCAAAAGAGAGTGAGAGTGTGTGAGTAATCAAAGGAGAAAGATAAAGAGAGTAAAACAATAAACTTAGTTGTTATCAGTTAGCTGTTTATATCAGGTAATTGAGGTGAAAACGACAGAGAAGTATGACTAAAACATTAGAAGTGCCTACAAAAAGTATAATCACATTATATATTATATATTACATAAGTTATAGATATATTTTGCTTTATATATCATATGAAGAAAAATGAATATAATGATAAAAATGTTTAAGATGATGCATAATTGTAACTACGATCCAAAATTATATTGTGATACTAAAACTAAACTGTTATAGTTTATACTAAATATATCAGCGGTGTCTTTTATTCATGGCATTTATTCTCTATGAACAGACTGAATAATCAGTGGTTTATCTCAATGTTAGCGCAGATAAGATCGACTCACTTCCCACAGAGAAATGAAAGGTGAGTGCTGGATTACTTTTTACACTGCAATCTGCTATCAAGCATCCAATCTCATTTCTGGTTCTCAATTATCGAGCTTATAGTCACACCTACCTCAGTCCATGCCCGTTGACACGTGCGATCGCACGTGTGCGTGCCCAAACACATGCAAAATCAACAGAATGAGCGAAAAATCTTATGTGTCAATATCACCTTCAACCGCACAATCGCACATGCCAAGTAGGAACTTCGTTATCGCAACTGCAAGACTACTTACTATTAGTTTTTGCTTTTAAAACACTGCTTTATCATGTTTTATCCAAAGTGAGACACTTGACATGCCTCAGCAGCAGGAAACTTTGTGTTTCGGATACACAAATCTTGGATCGCACGTGCAATTCCAAACAGCTACAAGTAATTGCTTGTGCAGACAAGGGCGCCCTTGAGAATTGACGCTCTTGCACTTGAGAATTGACGCTCGCTCTTCCGAAAGATATTCCTACTCTTGACATGGAATAAAGTCTGCTAGTTTGCAACGATAATCGATGCGTTGAATCCAAGCTGGCTTTCATTTATTTGGTGAATTTTTCCCTTAATTAAATGTAGGCGTCTTAATTCAAGGCTCAAAAATAGCCAAATTATATCAACAGCTTCATTACTTTTAAAGAAATATAATCAGCCAACTGTGAGTCGTTCATATGGTTCGGTCATAGCGAGGGGAAACTTATTCTCTGCTTTGCTGTAGACATTTTGCCCCTAGGCACAGATAAGAAACATTGCAAAAGATACTCACGCGTGCATTGAACGCCATTTCCTGTATACCCTGGGCTACATGTGCAGATATTCGTTTCACAAATCGCGTATTGTCCACACTTTTGACCACCACAGTCAGCATCTATTCCAAAGACAAACAGATGAAGTTATTGAGTGATGTTTGCACAATATAGTGTAATGCTACCAACAGTTATGTATGATTGATATCAATGTGATGGATGTTCTAACCAGACATGATGAAATATACTAAAAGGGATGCAATACCTTAAACAATTTTACTTAAAGACAATGCTGAATCTTGTTGACCTGGCTATGTACGTAGTTGAAACTATATACCATCCCACAAAATGCAAAAAGCATGTTCTTATTAATCTTGTATAGACCACAGACACCAGATACAAACAAAACATTTTTTGATAGCCTTGGGGAAATGTTAAGGCAGCTCAAAAGGGAAGATAAGGGAATAATCTTGTGCGGAGATAACAACTGTGACTTTATGGATCCCAAAAATAAAAACACTAAGCTGTTAAAACAACTCTACGATGGGTATCAACTTGAGCAACTGAAAAAGGACTATACAAGGGTTGCTGTAATAGCTACTACAGAGATTGAATACCATACCAGTGAGACGCTTATTGACCATTTCTCAACAACTAAACCAGGGTATACTCTTAGCTCAGGGGTTATAAAATCGGGCATGATAGACCATTATATGATTTATGCCATACGGAAAGTGAAGGCTTGGAGGATTAGGTCTAAAAGGTCAAGAATTCTTGAAACACAAAGTTTAAGAAATTATGATAAAGAAAAATTATTACACGATCTAAAAGAAACGAATTGGGAGCAAGTGCTACGACTTGGGAGCAAGTGCTACGAATTGGGAGCAAGTGCTACGAATTGGGAGCAAGTGCTACGAATTGGGAGCAAGTGCTATGAATTGGGAGCAAGTGCTATCCCCGTTTTCTGAAACACCAAAACTAACGGTTGATAAATTCCACAAGATTTTTGATAGATTATTAAATGCACATGCACAAATTCTGACAAAAATGATTATAAATCAACTTGCACCGTGGATTACACCACAAATAAAATAACTTATGGAAGAGAGGGATAGGGCCAAGAAAAAATCCATAAAAATCCCCAATTTCTCAAATCTGGTAAGTCTCAGTGAAACAAGGTGACAAACACTATTAGATCATCTCTAAGATAACACTACCAATCTTTGATCAATGTAAACAGGACAATCCAAAGAACATGTGGAGAACCATAAATAAGGTGCTAGATAAGGTCCCTAATTGAACAACAATCATGCAAATCAGAGATTGTAGCAAAACAGTTTCTGACTCAAAAGAAATTGCCAATGCCCTAAGTAGCCCCTTTATTAATGTCGGGTCTAGACTTGCTAGCAGAATTGAAGTTAAATCTGGCGACAATGCTCCTTGTCATCTTCATAATCGTACAGAAGAATCAGTCTTCCAGTTCAAACATGTAACTGAAAGAGCAGTTCTGGACTATATCCAAAACCTAAAACAAGGAAAATCTGTTGGTCCTGATTAAATACTAACGACAATCTTAAAACACGCTGCTGATATTATTTGTAAACCACTAATGATGATTTCTAACAGCTCTTCAAGGTTGGGGATATTCCCAGACAGATGGAAAATAGCACGAATTATGCCAATTTATAAATCAGGTGCCAAAGATGATATGAATAACTATAGGCCAATTTCAATTTTGTCACTGCTATGTAAGTTATACGAAAAGATTGTACATGACCAACTTATTGATTTCCTCCGGTCTAACAAAAACAACGCAGAATCAGTTCACTTTCCGTAGGCTTCATTCTACAATCACCTCACTAATTGGTGTCTCAGATCATTGGCACTCAAATATCGACAACAAAAAAGCTAGCTTTACTCTTTTTCCTGACCTTGAAAAAAGCATTTGATATCGTAGATCATGAGATACTGATCAGTAAATTAGTAAAATATGGAATAACAGGAAATGAGAACAACTGGCTTAAATCTGATCTAACTAATAGAAGCCATTACTGTTCTATTGATGGTCAAGTATCTGATATTGTAGAAATAGAGTGTGGGATTCCCCAACATGTACACAGACGATACTGAGATAACTATACCCCCAAATAATCAAGCAGAGCTCATAGAGACAGCACAAGCTGAGTTTTTAAATATTGCAGAATGGATGAGGATTAACAAACTCAGTCTCAATCCCACAAAAACAGAATACATGATAATAGATCATCCTCGTAGAAGGAAAAAAGGAGAATATTTACCATAATTATACATAAACCGAGAAAAATTAAACAGGTTGATAAAAAAAATATCTCGGGGTAATAGTTGACGATACCTTAGGATGGGAAGAAAAGTATGAATCAGTTAAGAAAAAGATTGCTGGGGACCTAGCAGCAATGAAGAAACTTAAGGGCATCCTTCCAAAATCAATGCTATTTCAAGTGAATAAAGCGCTTGTTGATAGTCATCTTCGTTATGCTGACGTAGTCTAGGGGAGTTTATCGAACACCAAAATGTCAGCCCTTCAGAGACTGCAAAATCGTGTATTTGACATTATTGAAGCATCAAAAATAAAGAAATCTTTGATTCGACCAACATTTAGTATGGATCAGATGTTTCAATTTGGCAGGTCGGTTCTGATGTTTAAAATAATTAACATGATCCATGGAAGAACAGTACTGGCTTTTATATCTGTTTAGTTAACTTATTCACTATATCTACAATTAGGACCCGTATTTGTAGTTAGGACTTTTTGCATTTTTAATGAATGGATGTCGTGACTAAATAAGAATAAATAAATAAATAGCAATAGTTATGTTCTAGAAAGACAATACAAAACTTGGGGATATAATGTCTTGATACAATGACATAATACAATGGAAGCGAACCGCACCTTTTTTGATGCATTCGTAGCCATTTCCAATGTATCCCGTGCGGCATTTGCAATGTCCATTTATGCATTTTGCGTGCACGTCACACTTTGCACATTTATCAACTGAAAATCAAAGCAGACATTTGTTTACGTTCAATTCAAAATAAATAAAAATGGCTTATTAGGTCCTAATTGGCCACTCTTAGGGCCAGTTAGACATCCTATCACATGTAACCGTATCTGGCTATATATTGCGGTTAACCTCTCAGTCACTATCCGATATTTCATAGTCTGACAAGGGTCGGACGAAAAAAGCCTACATGATGTTAAAAGAATGTCACCGCTTTTTTGTGCTGTACTCTCAGGTGCCAAATAAAAGTCCCCCTGCTTATTAATTTTTTTATTTTTTTCCAACCCCCCGGGCCTTATTAGGACCCCCGTTTATTAATTTTGAGGAAATTTACTTTTTACGAGCCCCTGATTTCATTCCACTTCTTTATTACTACTATTCACGCCCAATAGTCAGGGCAAAATAGAAAGCTTCTGTATATATTTTAGCCCTATGCTTTATGATAATCCATTTTTGTTCTTTCCATCGTTTTATAATCACTTAAAGCATAGTTAAAGCTATTTTTTAACTTCCGATCCCCCCGTATATTAAATTTTAGAACGTTTTCCAACCTTCCTGTTTATGAACCTTCCGTTTATTTGGCACTTTAGAGTGAAAATGGCTTTAGCTCCAAATGTCTATAACGTGGAGTACAACATGGGAATAGCAAATTATTTCTTTTCCAGTAGTGCGTCCACTTCTTCTTCCAAGATCTAAGATGACACCCTAATAGGCTCTTTAAAGGGAGGCACCCTTTGTCTAAGGACCATTCTCGTAAAAAAGTGGCATTTGATACACCTGTACCAGAGCTCAGAATAATACAAAGGAGCCCAAAGACCTACTAACTTCAATAAGGTTCAACTTTCCCCTGCTGCAGGGGAATGTCATACATGTGAAGGGCACTTTGGAAGTAGCTAAGTGTGAGAAAATTACGATGCAAAACACTATAAGAAGAATGGGCATCACACTTACCTTCGCAAACACTTCCAGTATATTGCACTTCGCAGAGGCAATCGAACCCATTACCATTCTGTTTGCACGTTCCACCATTCAAACATGGATTAGGGTGGCAAGGGTCTTTCCCACCTTCACCTCCTCCTGCTTTATCTACAAAGAAATGAAGTAGAATCTGAAAGATACAAACTGAGTCAAGTACCAAGTCTCTGGAGGATTATCTTCAAGCTGATAATGTCTTGAGAAGAAAGGAAGTAGATGGGTAATAGCGCCAAAGGCAGAATGACGGGACAATTGATAAATTTCAGGCATGGAGAAAAGAACAATCTTTGTAGAAATATAAGCATACCAGCGCATGTTGAGCCAGTAAACCCAGCGGCACATGTGCATTTGTAAGTTCCACCAACATTCTGGCATGTTCCACCATTTTTGCATGGATTAGGGGAGCAAGGATCTGCCTCCCCACCTCCGACAGCGTCTAGCGATAGGAAAAAGATATGAGGTAAGGTGAAATGGAGTCAATTGTGGGCAAGAAGTGAACACAACCTATCCCCTATATCTAATTAAAAGAAATAGAAGCTATAGGGGATTTACATCGTATTAAAAATTGGCCTTGAATTTTCATGTGTGATAGAGAATACAAAAATACATTTTCATTTATCAATAACTTCAGAAAAATAAGGGTAAATATTTTAAAATAATTTTTAAATCTTCTTAAAAGTATAGCTTAACATAGCACTAAATAGTCCTATTATACTATAAATTGTAAATTAAACTATAAATTGTATTTTGCATGTAAGTATCCACTCCTTCCAAATCCAGTCAAAGATATTACATGTAAGATCTTGGAAAGCAAACTCGTGCGGCTGTAAAATCTTCAAGACTTCCATTTATAATTTTGTTTTTGTGATCTTGTAAACAATTGGCATTAATTAGTTACTCTTTTTTATCTCATTGACCATGATATTAGCCAGTATAACATAAAGTATTTATTTATGTAATTATTAGAAAAAAACTACTATACATCAGATGTTCTAAAAGAACATATTTCTAACCTTGGCAGTACTTTCCAGTGTATCCCTTTGTACATTTGCAGGTGTAGCCTTCCCCATTAGGAGAGCAAGTTGCACCGTTCATGCACTCATTACCCAAGCAAGGATCACCGCCAGCTCCGGCTAGAATCAAGACATTAGGAAAATGGTATCAATTGGATCATACTTAATGAATACGTAGAGCTCAATGTTCTCATAGTCGAAGTAGTCAAAAAGAAACAGGACTCTATATAATTGCTTTCCAGGTGAGTTGATTTGTTAATTTACAGCTATTTGCAGATGCAGCTTTGTGAGAAATGCTAGAAAAATACCAATGCAAAGCATAAGATACTATTAACCATGTCGCAGAAAGCACAGTTGCTTGCTGAGATATGATCCAATATAGTGCTTCTCTGAAAAATGGTTTATGGTTGCCTCTACACAAATTAAGATATCCCCTAATCATCTTTGCACCAGATAAGTTACTATAATTTCGGTGCTCAGCGTGAGTTAAATTTAGCTGAAAAACACTTAGAAATGGAGGATATAGGTTCCAGCAAAAATCGTCCAGCTACATCCACAAACTGGACTAAGGGAGATAAAAACACACCAAGCTGTGTAATACTCTATATAATAAATGAGAAAAGTGGCAAATAGATATTATAAAGTTTCCTACTGTCAGCTTCACAAAGCTTTCCATTTCCTTTGTAGCCAGCTTTACAAACACATTTTCCATTCAAGCAGTCCGCCATAGGGCTACAATCCTGACAACTGTCAGCTAGAAATAATTCATAATTGATTTTTTATAATTTAATAATTCATAATTCATAAAACATTATTTACAGTTGGATTTACATAGTAATACGTACTAATTGATTCCAACTAAAACTGAAACTAAAATACTTAACAAATTAACATATATATTATTAAGTTTATATATAGAAAATAATTATGTGCATAGTCTGCAGGTGCACTTATCACCAGTCCACGATTTTATTTGATTTTTGAATGCTGCAAGGGTTGGAATTTGTTTGATTTTATCACTGAGTGTGTTCCAGAGAAGACTTCCCCTGAGAGAAAGTGACTCTGAGCCATAACGTTTATTGATCTTTGGAAGTTTACAGAGGTCTTTGGTTCTTAGGTCGTACGTTATCTCTTTCCTCTCGTGTAATTCCCATAGATATGACGGGTTCAATTTTTTCATTGACTTGTATATTTCAGTCATTAGTTTTTGGAGATTTTTTACATGAACAGTTTGGCTGTTATCTCTGCTTAGTAATATGAAATTCAACCTCGTTAAGAACTCAGTCTAAGAGCAATTACAAATCTTCAACAGTGTAAAAAATTGCAACAATTTTACCCTCAAAACTAGCTTATCCCATTGCAAGAAAAATCAACCAGCAATTGAAATATTTTGAACAGAAGTAAAGCCTTCTTTTTGCTAACGTATAACATAGGTCTGTTTTTGGGCCCTTGCTAAGACAATTACAACTGCTTAGTATTTCTGATAGCATCAAGCAAGAATCTACAAGCATGGTCTATAAGGCACTTAATGCTGAGGCACCTCTCTGTCTCAAAGACCAGTTTACCATAGTCTCTACTATAACACGTAGAACTTTACATGACTCTAATTTGAGCTTAAGACCTCCAAGATTAAAATCTAGGCTTGGCCAAAACTGTTTTGTTTACAGAGGATCATCGGTCTGGACTCCCTACCTACTGATATAAAATCTTCTAGGACTTTTAGGTCATTCCAGAAGAAATTGAAGGCCATGGTCGCGGAAAAAACTAGAAAAATCATTATAGCTTGTTACTTTTCGTATGCATTTGCTTTGCTGTAGATGTAAATTTATTTGGTTGAATATGTACATTCCTTTGTAAGTATTATCTTAATTAGTTTTTAACATGGTCCCCTGTAAAACAGACATGTGATTCTGAGGGGCCTCCATGTATAAATATTTTTAAATGAAATAAAATAGGGAGCTCTAAAAAAATCCTTTGAATTTCTGATCTGACTTAGGCCTCGAAAATCTATTGACATCATTTCCTGAAGACAGGTTTGCAACAGTACTGCTGTACCTAATATAAAGCTTGGGAGGCTGTCGTATATTATCTAACAAGACTTAGTATGCATTCAACGGATGAAGGAAGCACACGTATCTTTGATAAATCTGCATGAATGATCGTTAGGAAGTGAATTGCTGGGTATGTTAGAAGATGCATCGTTCAACATTGAAAATGTCACCCTCAATACCCCAACGATTCTAGTACAGTCGAACTTCTATTATCTGGACTCTTCCGGACTAAGCAAAAGGACTGGATAATCAAGATTCCGGATAGTCGAAATATGATTATCAAAAAGCCCTTAACAAATACGAAGATAAACGGACCAGAGACAAAAGTCCGGATAATCCAAATATCTGGAAATTCAAGGTACGGGTGATCCAGGTTCGACAGAAAAGTGGCAGAACACATTAATGGAAGTAACATTTGCTATCACAAAGAAAACAAACCTTGGCATTTGTCCCCACTGTATCTCGCATCCGTGCACTCACACGAAGGCTGGCCACCAACATCAGTGCATTTGCCATTATGCTGACAAGGGTTAGGATCGCATGGATCAGGCTCTAATGGAAAGAATGAATAGCATTTAATTGTGAATAACACGAACTAACTAGAACAAAGGCAAAGCGGAAAACAAACAGAAAAATATCTCAGCAAGTGTTGAAAATATATCAAAAATCAATAATCATTGCAATTTCTGCTCTTTAGAAAGGAAAATCAATTTCTATTCACTTTAATTTCTATGATACATAGACACACAGAAACAAAATAACCATCGTGACTGACGATAAGTTGCTTCCATGAGACCAATTCAATGTGCACTTTTTGTATTTGAATGCTTAAATGGATCAGGCCCAACCTATTTCAGGACACTATGCCACGCAAAAACATAAAACAGTGCTCAATCAAGGATACCAAAAGTTAGAATGGAAAGTGGAAAAAGAGAGATCTATAACAGTGGAACAAAGGTTTCAACGCTCTGCTCGCACAAATAAAAATTGAAAAATATTATATTCATTTCAAGGGTGCATTAAATCAACATTTTAAGCATTAAACTGTTGTATGCACCTTCACACTTTGATATTTTAAATTTACACAAATGATATGCTATGTTCTATTTATTTTTGTTATCTGTCTTATGTTCAAAATATTTACACTATTTCTATTTTTCTCATCAAGGCTTCTCTTGATAGCAGCTTCAATTTAGCTGATTGAACTACTCTGTGAAGGTATTAAAATTATTAACAGTACATACAACAACAGATAGATTAACACACAGACACACATAAAGGCACATACACCACAAAGACACAGACACTGATGCAGACACAAACACTCACACACATAGACCTATAGACACTCACATGCATACACAGAAATGTAAACTCGCACACCCTATTTATCTTTCTACGACATATCCCTGTCTATCTTTTAAACTCAAAGAACTACTTACTTTCACAATTGACACCTTTGAACTTGTCGCAAATACATTTATAACCGCCAGCCAATGTAATGCATTTACCACCGTTCTTGCATGGGTTAGGCTCACAATACTTTTTGTCTAGAAAAGCAAGATTCTAATCAACGCAGAATTTATTCCATTGCTCTGTAACTCATTCCTGGTTCAAGGCTTCTATACTCACACAGAAACTTATATTGCAGTAGGAATTTAAAAGAGAAAAAACCAGAAACGAATCTAGATATGACTAATAGTTCGATAGCATTGCAGCTTTACATGCAATTTTTCAAAAGCTATTTGCACCGCTGGTATCGAAACACGGGCTAAACAAGGCGACCGGATTCATAACTTCTTCTTAATCTGCATTCTAAGAATTATAGTGTGTCATCTGATTTATATGATGCTTAGGTTTATGAAATGTTCAGAAAGTCAATGAAGAAGTTCCTTTAATATGTGAGAAGCACATTGGATGAAAATTGCTCGTACTGAATTTGTTAAATATGAAAATATATGCATTTACATTATAAGCTATAATGGCCACATGTTACTTCAGAGAGTAAAACGGCCAAGAATTGAAGAAGGAATATTGCCATGATGGAAAAGAAAAGATGTTCAACACTATTCAGCTTCATGCATCAGCTAGCTAAGCAATCAAACAGTCCATTGATCAACCAGTCCAGTCTCATTATCAATTAGCAACGTCTATTTAATCCTAATCAAGCAATCAATCAGTCAACCAGTCAATCAGTTACTCAGTCAATCTATCAATCAACCAGCTAATCAGTCAACCAGCTAATCATTCAACCAATCAATTAATCAATCAATCAATCAATCAATCATTTGATCAAACAACCAAAAAATCAATCGATCATTCAATCAATTAGTAATCAAGCAATTAATCAATCAGCTAATCAATATATCATTGAATCAGTCAATCAGTCGATTAGTCAGTTAATGAAGCAATCAATATGTCTTATCTTTATAAGTGAATGATAATAATGACCAATGGCAAACATACCTTCACAGTTTTCACCAGTCCATCCAGTGGTACAGACACAATCATACGATCCTTCAACATCCTTGCATGTACCCCCATTTTGGCAAGGGTTTGGCTTACACATGCTCTCTGAAATAAAGCAGCAAATTCCAAGTAATAACATAGCCGATTTTCTTGCTTCAAAACGAACATATTGCCTAAAGCAGGAAAAACCTACTCCTCAGTTCTGAAGCTCTAAATTGTACAAGATTCCCTTGCTGATGTAAAGCCATGGGGTGGCAAATGCCACCCTTGGGTAACAGGACGCCAATTATTTGCCATCCCTAGTAAAATATGTTTGCAACTTATTTTGCTGCTTTCTCTCTGTAGCTACGGAGGAGAGATCTGAAATTTGATTGAGCTCAACCTTGGCCTTTGTGACATCCTACAAAGTTCCTTCTTTTCCTGCACACACATTATCGATTTGATTGTAATAGTTTAAATAAGAAAAAAGCTCTCAGATTTTGTAACACGTGATTCCTCTGAGACAATTTTATCACCCCTGAAACACACGCCTGGCTACGAGTTTGTGTACAGCACAATTACGAAGTTCCACATTGCAAGTGGATCCCTTGCAGACATACAATACTATTTTGTACTGGTTTATTTTCATCGACCTCTCAATGTGCCTTTAAAGCCTAACTTGAAAAGCGAACAGGCAGTAGCTTGCCCTATTTCAAATCAGTGAGCTACAAAGAGAAAAAAGCCGCTATCTACACATCAAGAAGCTACCAAATAACTACATTAATAAGATTTCTCTCAAAACAAAAATGCTACTCAGTCTGACAAAATTAAAGGCATTTCTAATGTCAGCTATGATTCAGTGAAAGAGAAAAATTTGTGGAAGTTCAGCATTTCCTAGCTGGAAATATTACAGCTTCTGAATAGCGTTGCATTATCAATGTAATAGTATTCAAAAAAAGGCTGGAAATGTCATACTTTTCTCACAATTCTTGCCATCACCAGTATATCCTTCCTTGCAATAACATTTACCCTTCTCACAGATGGCATGTGGATCGCACTCTCTGCATGCATCGTCTGTAAAATGGGGAGAAAGTCTCTAGCACCAAATATCCTCATGTAGTCAAAAGTATCAAATCAAATATAACAACTCAAAAAAATATTCTATCCGGAAAATAAATGAGCTCTCATTAAAACAGCAACCTTCTATTTCCTTTCGAACACTGATGGCCACAATACAGTACGAATATTGGAAGAATTTTCAGATCTTAATATTGAATTTTATTTTCAATTCATAGGTCAATTATGGTAAACTTCTTCAAACAGTTCAGGGTTTCAGCTATTCTTTTATGACTACCTTCACAGTTTTTGCCAGTGAATCCTTCTACGCATGTGCAATGATACAAGGGAACAGCACCACTGACCACGTTACTAATTGAGGCACTTCCTGATTGAGTGTTGTAGTATTCGTGACATGTTCCTCCATTCTGACAAGGCTGTGCAGCGCAAGGACTTGCCACTAAAAGCAACAAGAAAAACATTGCTAAATAGAACCCGTATCACCATCATTGCCACTTTTAAACAAATTTAAAAGGAAATGCGATATATTTTTGCCCCGTATTGGCGTTTCGTTTACAAGAAGACGATAACTTTGTCTATTAAATCATTGGAATTAACTTTTATCTTAACTGAATGCTGAAATATATACCTTCAGCAGATATATTCTCAATACAAGGCTGTAAACTTCATCTGAGTGTCTTTCAAGATGCATAAAATTACTAAAAAGTTCAAGTGAAAAAAATACTCACTCTGGCACTTATCACCAACAAAGCCATCCTGGCAGGCACAATATGGAGCGCCATTTTTCACATAGCAAATGCCACCATTAGCACAAGGGTTCGGATGACAAACATGATCTATGGAAGAGCCATCAATCAACAATCATTATATCATAGTGTAACATGCTGCATTACTTATGATTATAATGACCTTGTTGAGTTGGATGTGTGTTCGTGTGTGCGTGTGTGGCTGTAATGTCCTGTTTACGTTGCAGGTGTCTCTTAGTTAATTTATACGTACAAATCATGGGTATTGATATTAAGATGATTTAGTCTTTTAAATGAGTCGAATCCGAGTTAGCAAATGAGAACCATGGTTGTACTCTCTTCATTATTTCTCTTGGAAACGTTACAATAGTATGTAATCAACATGTTAGACAAAGTTAGAGGTTTTGAAGAGGAGTAGTAGTCCACAGCAACACCAGTGTACTAGAGATGAAAAATGGGCCGTTTCTGAAAGATGCTCTACGTAGTAGATCAATCAGAAACACAGCTAACGGAAAGAAAACATGGAATGAAAGAGGATAGCACAAGAGAATACGATATAAATGAAAAAGAAGTAATCAAATCTTTCAGGATAAATGATACAAGTGGCATTTTTTGAAGAGAAGTTCATATTTAATATGAAGTAGAATGATATACCTTGGCAATTGACATTTTTGTATCCAGCCCTGCAAGTACAGCTGTAGCCAATGTTCTCCTCATTGCAAGTCCCGCCATTTAAACATGGGTTTGATGAGCAACTGCTCCTAGCTGGAAATGCAAAAGAGGACTACAGAAACAAGTAGTTAGCCACTGCAATACAGGTGCACAGTAGAAAAAACACTATTAGTCCTCCTCATAACTTTCCATATATTTAAATACTAGACGAAGAAAAAATACTACACTTTTTAATTTCCAAGACATGCTTGTAATGAAAGTTGAAAAGCATAGTGGTTTTCTCTTCGTCCATAATCTAATTTCACAATATTGAGAACTTTTGGAATATAGTTAAATGAACATCATGCAAGTTTTGATAGAAATTTTCTACAAAAACTATTAACTTTGATAAATAATGCAAAGTAATACCTTCACAGGTTAAGCCTTTAAACCCAATTGTACACGTGCATTCATACTTTCCGTTTCTTTCAGTGCAAGTTCCACCATTTTTACAAGGATTTGGGCTGCATTGGTTGCTCTCTGAAAATTTGCACAAAGATACGAGTTAGCGTGATGGCAAAAAAGTAGCAATTTAGAATTTGCAGTGGCATTCGACATCTTGTTGGTGGCATAAAAAAAGGAAATTTAACTGACTTCTCGAAGAGAACCGACAAAATACCTTTGTAGCTTTTAACAGATCTTTTTATATCCAACTTAATATAGCAAAAACGAGGTGTGTCTGTTTTCTAACATAAGTGTCTTCACTAACCCCTCTATCTATCTCACAATTTATGTACAGAGACCCATTGCTGGGCATTACGTACACATGTAATAGTATGCTTATTTTTGGAAAATTTGCGAATGAAAGATGTATCAAAAGGGATCTCATTCCATGACATGGTACTGCATTTATTTGAAAACGACGAAGTTGAAGATTAGGGTGACGATAACAACGAAGACATTTTATAGGGAGCACATGTTACATGCAGTCGAAAGCATGAAAATGTGTTTTCTCAAAAAGGAGTGAAACTAGCGAACAAGCTCTGTAGTTGAGAGAAGTAAGCCCTGTTCATCTTCAAAGGTAAACACCTTCGCTAACACCTCTATCTTTCTCATAATTAATGTACAGAGACCTTTACATGGACATTACGTACAGTTGCATTAGTCTGTTAGTTAGAAGAAACGAAACTATAAATAAAGATGAAAAAGAAAATGATCATATGGAGGTGGACAAGTGAACTAACAATGTGAGCCGTTCAAAAGTTATTGCGGTAAATTGCAGCTTGTTGAAGGCACAGATTTCCATGTCTATTTAGCCTAAAGTAAACATTCTCTTTAGTGTCACACAGCTTGCACCGTACCTTCACATACTTTTCCTTTGAAGCCCTCTTTACATGAACATTCGAAACCTTCTTCAGTTTCTGTGCACATGCCACCATTTTTACATGGGTTTGGATGGCATTTGTTCTCCTCTGCAAGAAAGATACGGAACTATCATTGGAAAAGCGAAAACAATAAAGGCACTGAAGTACCTCACGGGCAAATGCAATCCTACAAGGAACACCTTATTGAATGGAATTTTAGAAACTCTATAGATTGAAGAATGCTACAAGCAATGAAAATCTTTCTTGTCCAAAAGTACTATAAAGCTACAAGTGGCATACGTCGTGAAACGCAGTGCAGTGCACCTTAAATCAAGAACAACGAGGTACAAGTCAAAAATGAAGCACAAAAAATTCTCCACATTATGTGCTTTCTGTATGTGCATTACGCCTAGTGAAGATCCTGGGGTCCTAAACATCCCTTCCTTTATTGACCAAAGTCCTTCCACAATGAAGTAATCAAGGCTGCTAATCATAACTGAGGAAGGTTAGTCGCGTGTTCCTTTATTATTTAGAAGTGTCTCTGATAAAAATACCAGGCAATGAGAAACAGTATAACTGCTTCTACTCTTGCTAGCAATTGCCAAATCTAGCCTCTATAACAAGTCTGCAAAGTAATTGTGCCTTGCTGTTACTCTCTTCCCATAAATTGATTTACCTATTGAGAGAGTTCCTTCTTAAGAAAGTCACCCTAACATACTACTTTCACTGTTTGCCTTATACCTATGTTATTTTGCATTAATTTACATTAATTTACTTATATCTAGAATTGCTTTTGCAAACTAATGTGCATTTAAACTGCATGCTTAGTTGAATTTTAAACAATTTGAATCGAGTTGAATGATGAAGTTTTGAAAGAAGGGTTTTCAGGTAATCACTTCATACCTTCACAACGAGTTCCTTTGAATCCCGTCATACAGACGCATTCAAAACTACCGCCAACATCGTAGCAAGTGCCACCATTACGACAAGGATTTGGCTCACATTGACTACGAGCTATGAAAGTGAGAAAAACGGATCAAAAGCTACACAATTTAAGCAAATGACCATGCGATATTTTATCAACGATAAATTCACTTATATTATCTCCAGAGTCCTATGTGATTACTTCAAATAGTAGATGCACATTGGAAAAAGTTGTGAAATATGGCTAGACTGCTTAGGCCGCTAATGCAAAAGATAAATTATATTTATAAGTGGCGATAATGGCTGATGTTATAAAACAAAAGTTATAGACCTTGGTATTGCTTTCATCTCAGGGCAAACTCAAGGACGCTGTATTACTATTTTTAAAAAAACTAGCTGGCAAGCTTCAATTTTCTGTATTGTAAGCAAAAAACTGCTCAGCCTTTTCACTATTCGTAAAATAATGCTTGCTTTCAACTGTCCGAATTCCCAAGTACAAGAGTTGGAAAACTTGGAAGGCAGCCGGAAATCCAGCCTACTATACTTCCTGTTTCTACTTGTCTTATCATAGCCCAGATAACAACTTACTTTCACAGTGCATTCCAAGATATCCCAGGGGGCACGTGCACTCATAACCATGAGCCAAGATCGTGCAGGTTCCACCATTTAAACATGGGCTAGGTTCGCATCGTCCATGTACTAGAAAAGAAATAGTCAATCAAAGGATGATTGTAGGAATACTCCTAAGCAAATGCTAGAATACGTCTTATAATCACATACAGCCTAAATGTGTTGTTTCCAGGCCTGCTTTCAACCAGGCAGGTTTTACAGCAACGTCTATTGTGTACTGAAATTGCACAAAGCTTTTAGAAAAAATTAATGGCGGCAAAGTTGGCAGTGTATTCAGACATCAGTGCCTCTACTTGAAAATCTTTGTCAGCTGTACGCACTATTAGCCAAAAATACATATCAGCAAGTTCTAGATCAAAAATTGAGGCCAGCAAGTGAATTATAGCAGAGCCCACACTCCTTCATAGATGTGTGTGACCGGTGTTTCATTATCTTTAAATGTTAGAAAGATCTCCAATTACCGTGAAATGTTCTAAGCTAAAAGTAATGGAGCATTAACTTCCAAAGCTCCAACCATTGCGTTGAACACTTGGAAGGGTGAGCTTCCTATCCAAGTATAAGTGTAGAAACATTTGCAGTCCCCACAGAATACAATGTTTTGCATTTGATGGGGTACTAGCAGAATGAAAAATAACGTGAAATGAAAGAGGACTCATTGTTAATAGCTAAAATGAATTGAAGTGCGTACTTACTGACATGGTGAATGTGCTTATATTGATGATGGACATGCTCGTATTGTGGAACATCCATTTCCTCAATGTTGCCATGATCATGGTAAGAATCGTACCCCATGCCTTCCCCACCGTGATACCCATCAAAAAACCCATCATGGAAGTGATGGTGGTGGCGGTGATGGTGTCCAAATACTTCTTCGTTTGGATAAACAACAAATTGTCTCTTAAAGTTTTTATTTGTTTCTCCTTCCGCTTTATCTGTGGCTTTCCTTTCCGCAATAGAACTTCCAAGGGCGCCATTCGTGCAATATAGGGTGACGCACACCACAAAAAGCAGTCGGGAATCCATATTTCGCGACGTCCACTCGACAACAGCTGGAAAATTTAATACAAAACGAATTTCTGGCCTAGTTAAATACGATTTTATATTTATTATCCAAGTTTAAGTGTCATTTTTTACGCGGTAATCGCATCGGGACTAGGATGAATTGCTATCGGAAGATCACCGGGTTGTTGCATTCTTGTTCACCTGTTCATAAATGCTCATTCATCAATACGACCCTGTTCATGCTGCCGTAACCGTTGCCATGTCTACACGAAATTGTACGATACTAGTTAAAAACAGCGGACGCAATTTGATACACAAGTAATTGCAGAACGCTAAAGATCTTCACACCTCATTATTCAGTCTACGAGTACTATACAATGGCCACTTGCTCGTGTAACACACTGTTACAGCGCATGTTTGCAAAGTATTTTCGCAACAGAAGCTGACAACACATTCTTGCAAAAATGGCCATTTCTGTGAAATGCTAACCATAATATACCAGATTCATGTATTCGTGATTGAAACAGCAAATCATACGAGCGCATAGTCTTGCTTGGGCACTACCATTCAAGGAACAGCAAATCTCTAATCATCTACAGAAGCATCTAGAAAAAACTATAAAACAGTCCTTATCTCTGCAATACTTTTCCAAATAACCAAGACGTTCAATAAACGTAAATAGAATTGTATCTTTTTGGAAGGAAAGGAACCAAACAAAGCAAGCCTAAATCTCATCAGCAGTTTCCACAAGGGCACATTACTCGTACATTTTCCCACACTTGTTTCATTTTTTGCGGTGTTTCATGACATTTTGGCAGTATTTTTGTGATTTTTCTAGGATCTTACTATGTTTTTTGGTGATTGATCCTTGTGATTTTTGAAGCTTGTGGTATCACAAGGTGCACGAGATTTTTCTACTGTGACATACCTCTTGGTTTCCTGAAACAGTTGCTTCAGCTCTTGCAGCAAAAGCCTTATTTTTTTCTAGTTTATTTAGACTTTATTTGTTTAATGCAAACAGACATGCTCCATTGCTCAGTCGAATATCACCTATTCAACATAGGAGACCTTATCTTGTGGCCATCTTAGAGCGAGTAAAGCTCAGGATCTTATCGTTAGGGGCCATTCAAAAAGTGCGTGCGCTCATTTGCATTAGTTTCTGGACCCCTTACCCCTCGTACCCTTTTTGTACGTTTTCAAGGTACCCCTCCCCCTGAGCGTACGTACTTTCAAGTCGTCACTCACCTCATCTATGCATTTGCTATAATTGTTTATCTCAGTAATCTCAAAGTTTGCAGAATTTGATACATACCCAAGAACTCTAAAATTGTCAAATGTTTGTATAAGCATAAATGCAAATGCTATCTTGCGTGTACAACCATTAAATGACAGTTGTATCTATTTAGGATGTCTCGCAATTAATTTCCGTCAACAAATTATATTAGCATACGTACGTTCTTTGAAGAGCCCCCATCCCCCTGTACGTCTTCGTACGCTTTTCTGGGTACCCCACCCCCCTTTAGAGCGTACATACTATTTCAATAACCCCTTAAAGGATGTGTGAAGCACTCATGCGCTAAAGTGTAAATACTTAAATTCATCACTCTCATGAATCAACTTTTAGATTTTGTCAATACTTGCTGCAATGTTTAACCATTATTCTCATTGAATATCGTAACTACCATTCTGGGGAGGCATCAGGAATTTCGGCTAAGCTGGGTCTTGATAAAAGCTTGACTATAGAAGGGCACGTTATCATTGCCTTTCAAATTTGCAAATTCTATTTTTAAACCTTTATCTCTTGCATAATCTGAAAAAGAACACCTACTTGCTAGAAAGAAAATACATGGTGAGTGTTGAGGCAAAATCACATCAGAAGCTTGCCAACAAATCAGGCAATGAACTTCATTATGCAAACGATAAGAAAAACGCAGTTCAAGCAGGTCTTCTTTAAGGAGCTTTGACTGCTAGGATATGTCACATGAGGACCCCATTTTATGACGTCATATGAAGACCGCATTTTATTTGCAGCAAAGTCTAAGGTAAGTGTGTCTGCTAAATCTGGAAAATGGATTTACCTGACAATTCCAAGGAAGTTCCCTTGCAAATATCCCTTTTCCCTGACATATTTCATTGTAAGGGTCATCATATAGGAAAAGTATAGGAACTGAGTGCCTCACTGTCACCATCACGGACGGATTTAAAAGATGATTATTGGGGGTGAAGGTAATTGAAATTTGAAGTTTACCGAATGGTACGAGCAGTGGCTGCCTGGCTAGTTTTAGCAGCGGTGGCCAAAAGCATGTTAAGCAACTGTTAAAAAACAGGAAGTACTTCGGTTGTGGGTAAAAGCTAGTTTGCCCTAAATCGGTGGCGGACATTTTCCTATTTTTTTGGGAGGGGGAGGGGTTGAAAACCTCTTGAAAGCTAAGGCGCATGTCATTTAAAACTTACAATGGATAGCCTCGATCCAAATCACGTTCAAAGCAGACAAAGTAGTTGGGACAGCTATAGCTACAAAACCATGCAAAAGGAATGAAAAGAAACTGGGGATCTGCGGGCTTGCCCCCAGATAAATTTTTGAGGCCACGCTCTCTGTAACGTCAGAAAACGTCCTTTCGGCAAGTAGGACAAAAATTACATTCATCATTGATCTAGTACTTCATTGTTCAATGCGCATATATTTTATAGAATAGATAATGGGATAAGGGTGAAAAATGACGATTTAAGCATGATGTGCCATTCTTGGATGTCAGCGAAAAGAGTCAAATTTCTCTTACATGTCTCTAACATTGCAAAAAGCACCGATTTCCCTCAAAATTCCCTGATAGTTTAATGAGGGCATGGACTTCCCTGGCATTTCCCTTACACGGCAGACACCCTGTAAGTCGCTTGATCTCCCACCTAAGCACAAATAATCAACATCTTTTCTCGTCATTTTCGTTACCATTAGTGGATAGACTGTGAAGGTCCAAATTATTGGGCCAATATCCTACATTCTGCCTTCTTTACTTGGTGAGGAAGGGGTTCACTAGACCAAAAGCCTGGCAATGACAATGTTAAGAGCTGCCATGAAGTTAGGGGCTTATTTGGGAATAAGGCAAAATCACATAGAAATACTTAACATGATATGATTTGGTTTCAGAGATAACAGAGAAACCAAATCTTACCATGACGTGTAAATAGGTGGAAGGACTGCGAATCATAGCACAACAAACGCAACAAATTGCATAAAAGTTGAAGCTCTATGTGTTTCCAAGAAATATCAAAGTTTAAAGAAGAATGATTGATTTTGAAGGAGAAATGTTTTGCTAAGAGGTTTGATAACAACTACGAATTCCGAATTCCTCACAAAATCCATCCTATCTTCAATTTCTATGAAGCATTTTTCGCCAACAATAATTTTCCAAGAAAGGCTTTTCGCAGCCTCGATGACCTCCCACTGTGAGTACTTTGGGATGAATCGTGGTCCAGATTTCTCGATTCTGTGTCTCCTTGTGAATGAGCAATAGTAAATAATCCAGAAATATCTCTTTTGAATAATGGCGCAAACGGCATTTCTACACTCTTCCCAGCGTACTTCGGCCCAATTCTGTTCCCATTGAATGGTGAGAGATGTGGTGATTTGCCTTTTGGGAGCTCCTCTTTCTTCTTCACAGCCTTCAGTTTGAACATTTCAGTTGAATTGAAAACCTCAATGACCGGTAGACTGTTTCTACTGTGCACAACGTCCTCTCCATTTGACTCGACTACATCTGTTGCCGGTGGCACCATTTGTGGTTTTGCAAAGGAATCAGAATCTGAAAGTTGAAGAGGTACAATGCTAGATCCACTTCGTGTCTCCAATGGTTGCTGATTCCTTGCTGAAAAACTCAACGGTATTGTTATAATATCTCCAGTTACTCCCAATGGGCTAGATATTTCATGCTTCACTTGCGCCTTCGCAGTGATATTAACTGGCCCATTGCCCATGTACTCTCGTTTCCCCCCGTGATTATTTGGCTCAGGCGGATGGTGATAGAAGTAATCGAATTCGTGGCCTGGATCGTGTTCGTGAATGTGGTTATTTTCATTATGCAAATGATGTTCATAAACGTGGTGATTGATGGCCCGGTCGTTGGCAATATATGTGAAATGTTGATGAAACTGCTCCATTGGAAAGTGTCCGTGTCCGGGCATTTCATGAGGATGGAATAGTCCGGCAAAAAGTGAATGGTGCCTCCATGGATCTCTTATGACGTTAAAATCTCCTCCGCTCATATGCACTTTAGTCCCGTGTTTCTTCAACGCTACTACGTTAACATCACTTCCGTGTTCCTCTAGCTGGAAAGGGTCGATCATATATGCAATCAGAACGTCAAGGTACAAAACAAATCAGAAAATCTGTGTGGTCTAAAGAGAAAGCGCTTTCTGATATATGAAAAAGCTATATGTTAAGTTCAACTATTTTTTCGTCAAATTTTCATATTGTCCGCTAAATTAAAATAAATAATGAAAGATCAAGCAAGCAGCCAAAAAACAAGCATAATTGAGAGAATAAATATACTACCAACTCAAGTAACGAATGATAAACAGCATAAACGAGCCAGCAATGAGAGAGAAGAAGAGGAGATATGATCCTGCTAGGCCAACAAACAAACTGACGAACCAAAAATATGGGGTCAAATCACAAGGATCTAGGAACAAATTGAACAGGTAACTAAAATTACAGAGTACACAACAGTGGCGAAGTTAAAGGTCGTACATGTCGTGCCCAGCAGGACCAACACTATTCAAACTTCAATATTTTTCCATGACAACTCGCAATTAACTATATGTGGCTATGTGGATCGTATTTTCGATGTCACTCTCATTAAATCGGGTAACCTACATTTGATCGTATGCAGTATTTCTGACACCCTGTGATGAGAACTTTCTGCAATGCGCATGCTTGTAGGTCGTGCTAAACAGGAAATCGCACGAAGCGAGGCAATGGAAATTGGGCCTTGTGCCAACTCTAACAATAGGCCATGCTCATCGCGGAGAGCACGAAGTACATACATGCACATTGCAAAGCAGTTTGTAATTGTGCGCAGGGGCGGATACAGACGGTTGCAACCGTTGCAGCTGCAACCGTCAGATTTCCAGCGATGCAAACCTCGCCGAAATCTTCAGTTTCTTGGAACCCCGTAGTTCTTTATTGGTTGAGTAAAGATTCCTCTTCTCAGAATATTCTTTTCAGAGGGTATCAATACATGATCTAATACATGTAGATGAAATGTTTTGCCATTTATTGTGACAGTTAATAACCCGATCGCTTATGCTTATGGTACAGTCCTTCTTTTGGCTCAGCCCTTCTAGCGTCATAACAACATCTATTGGGTTTGGTCTGATGATCACCAGTCAAATTGAAGGGGAAAGACAGTTGGCGGCTCTGTTCTCAATAGCCCCTTGGCCATTATCCGGAGTCCCTCATACTACTACACGACGCGAACTTCGTCATCTGTGAGCTAACCAATGAAAAGCATTTCTGAGGG
>WIPJ01001468.1:0-16593 GCA_018155075.1 Cassiopea andromeda
TACATACATATTGAAACTATGGCATGAAACTATTATACACATATAGAATGAAACATTATGAGCACATTTACAGAAAAGGATAAGGTAAAAGTATTGATTTACCATTGCTTGGTTATACTTGCAATGTCAATTAGTAACAAAGCTAACCCAATATTCTAGTCTCAGAGCATTCTCAAATTCTATATGCTGCTCAGGAATGCAATATTGACTATCTCATTCCATCGGCTATTATACCTATCTCTATATCTCTACCTGTACTCTCGTCTAAGCTAAAAAGACGTTCTTGCACAAGTTGGAACTGGTTCTACTTCAACCAAAGTACTCAAAATTAAATTGTAGGTTATATCTAAGAAATACAGTATTGATCTCTCAACCATACCAGTTTAAATAGAAATTAATCGTGCTCTTAGGGTTCAATTGCTTACTCGATGCTTCTAACACATTAAGTTAAGCAGATACAATTCATTATAATTTACTCTACAGTTTGAAACACTGAGAGTGCTTTGGTCACTGCGCTTGATAAGTGACAGCCTATCCAGTTTACGTAAGACGACAACGAAGGAGCTTTCTCCTTTAAAATACACTGCTTCGTTCGAAGAAAGGAAAGACCTTAAAGAAACTTTCCTCATAAATACATCTGTCTGCTTAGATTCTGCAATCCTCTAACATTCTTAGCTGCACCTTGAGATCAACACATTTTGAATTTTCCTCTGAGAGTGCCTTTAGTACATCTAGCGTTTGATTCTAAAAGAAAGCCAATAACAAATCAAAAAAACAATGCATCTTTCCATTGATATAAAAACACTCATCTGTTATTTCCAATATAATTGAAAATAAAGAAACTACGAGCATTAATATAATCGACCTTTAAATTGTGACAGAAGGACAGGTTTGAAAGAAAACACACTATCTGCTATATGAACACACATGCGTACACCACTACACGCGCAAACAAACACAAGGAAAACACGTGAACACATACATGAATTATTACCCCAATTGAGTATGAAAAGATATGGCCAAATCTGATAAGTCATCTAGCGTTATTTGTCAATGGGTATGATGAAACAATCAATATTAAGGTAATAGAGAAATAAATTCCCCATAGATGCAATTGGTTACTGTAAAAATAGTCTGTACTCAATCAAAGTTTGATCTCATACCTCCAGCTTTTCATTTTCTTTTTGCAGCTCTTTCAGGATGTTCTCAAACTCTGAGTTATCTGAGTCTGAGTCCTACTAGCTTGTAAAGGAAATTAGTATCATTTATAATGAGTATGGCACTCGCACACACGCAAAACTGTGTGCAGCATAGAACAAAAAATGTTATTAAATTGTAGATTTGAAACCTACATTGAATACGAAACCAGATTCATGAAGGTCAAATTGCTCAAATAAGCTTCTCATTGTGCCAAGATTAAAAACAAATTTTCAAAATGGCAGGTGATATTTAGTAACTACTTTCTGTTATTACATGTATTTTCCAACAAGAAACTAAAAACTAAAAGATGAGTAAGAAACACGCAACCATATACACAGCAGTAACCCAGTAATGCAAGAATATCGCAAGAACCTCCCAACTATATCACAACAATATTGCAAGAATACCACAATATATAAAAAAGATACAGTAGCGCTCTCTGAGTCAGAGTCTTCAGAGCTCGAGTCTTCTTCACTTGACGAGTTTGATGTAGCGTAGTCTTCTTTCTTTCTTATTTCATCAATCGCTAGCTTCAAAGGAAAGATATGTGTTCTAGAAACGATGAGGAAAGAGCAGCCTGTCGATAAAGCTAAAGGGAGATAACTTACAAAATTAAGACAAGTCAAGCAGTACAGATGATAAAATATGCCGTAATAAGAGTGTATGTATTTTTAGACGGTTGGCTGTCTATATAGCAGAGCTTACCACTTCCTGCAAAACCTGACAGTTTCTAGCATGACTTTTGGCAAATAACATGGGATGAGCGGGGAGGGGGTGGGTGGTTGGGTTTTTGGTAGGAAGGGAGGGAGGGGAGAATATTGATTGTAGAAGAGAAACGAAAGTATTCCTAATAACATTCACTTTTGCAGTAGTAGATCAGAGGCAGAGAAGATTCTAGCAACATTGATGACCAGGCCGTTTCATGACGGAACAAATAACTTTCCGTCTATTTGATGTCCATAGTAGAGGGCTTAGGCTGGATTTAGTGCTAAAGAGTAGAAGTGATATGTCGTGCAATGGTATAGACAAAAGAAAAATTCGACATTTCCGAAAATAATAAAAAAATTTGTAAAGTTACCCGAAGGCGATCTATGTCATTCATCTCTCTCTGAATTCTGCTTTTTAATCGAGATGACAACGCCAGCAATTCCTAAAAAGAAGAGCATACACAGTTTCTTACATGTAAAATCAATAAACACATCTTAGAGCTTTTCATTTATACATATAGAGTTCCTCAACATCATTTTTCGTAAATTTTAAAATCCCTATGTCAAAAAACTTTGTGGTACTATAACACAATAACTAAACAGCTCTAAACTTCTTAGCCTGCTATTGTCATATCAAAAATAGAATGATAATGGCATAAGTATTCAAGGCTATTTGCACAGCAGGGTGAGCAACAACAACAACAACAGTGTAGGTTACACGTGTGTTCTCTAACATAAACAAGAAAATCATATGAAACTTTGAAAGCTAGCAGCTGGATAAAAAGCAAGAAACGTAACTAGATCCAGAGGTGGGCTACTTGTAAAATAGATTATCTAATATGGGACATCTGAAGCAAACAAAGGCATTTTTAGTGTACAAGAACAAATGTATCATTTGATTTACGCGACAAAGCATTATTAGGGAGCTTAAGCATTACATACGCTAACGTTAGCGTTAGCTACATAGCGTCATAATCTATTGTCCTGGCATCTCAATGGTAGCAACACCTATAGAATCATGTGAGCAGCCAAGTTTTGAAGGCGTGCTGTCATCTCATGTCTGAAAAGCTAAGGTTAACGTTAGCGTATGTGCTGCTTAAGTTCCCTATTATCAATAGGTACGAGTTATTTTCAGAGAACCAGAAACGATAACCATGAAGGGATGAAAATATAAAAATCGAATAAACGTTTGTTTTGTAAGAAAAAGTTTATAAGAAAATGAGGCTCAAATGGTCAAAATCTTAAGAAAATCTTAAGAAAATCTTAAGAAAATCACGAGGCTCAATTTCAAAAATTTCGTTTTTTATTGGCAAAAAATCGATATTTCCTCATTATTGCATTCAAAATGTTAAAGATGGAATTCAAATTGAGGTATAAATTATTAATAACGAAAGTGTGAACCATTTTAGCCAGTTTATTTGAATAAAAGTTAAGAAAAATTTAAGAAAATCTGAGGCTCAATGTTAGGAAAAGTTAAGAAAATTGAGGCTCAGGCAAAATGATGATGGTTTTCTTATAAAAAAAGCGTGTAATAAAAAAATTTCAAAAATTAACACAATTCAAAATCACCTCCTGCTCGATTTTCAAACGAAATTCTTCATGTAACAGCTCAGCAATTTCTTCTAAACATAGAGAAAAGGACAACGATTAAAGTAAAAAAAGAAAAAGAATGCGCAATTAATATACAGGATTAGATATGCCATAAAATGCAGGTAAAATATCATTAAAAGTAGCAAGACGTAAAGCAAAACAAAAGACACGCAAAATCACAAATAAAAATACAAACGGACCAAAAAGTAACTTCTAGGAAAGACAAAAGCAATGAATATTCAACAATAAGTCACTTTAAGTCACTATAAGTCACTATAATTATAAGATTCTCTATAACAGTGGTTTTCATCTGGGGTTCCCTGGAACCCTAGGTTTCCACCAGCAGGCACACTCCAGGGCTCCGCCAGAAGTTATAAAAATGCTATCATCGACAGAAAATCAGCTGTTAAGTTCTAGTTTATTGAAGGAATTTTTATGGTGTACCCTTTACGGCAGTGGTTTTCAACCGGGGGTTACCCATAACCCTAGGGTTCCGCCAGCACACTCTAGGGGCTCCGCCAGAAGTTATACAAATGCTACCATCGACAGTATATTGTACTTCTCCTGTGCAGATATGCAAAAAGGAGTTCCTCAAGCCACTGGAATGCAACCTTGGGTTCAACTCCACCAAAAACGTTGAAAATCACTGCTCTATAATAAAACTATAAAGCAATTTTAACTGACAATGTTACTAAATTTTGAGACCTGTTTCATATGCTATTCATATATTCTATCCTATTTAATTCCAGTAAAATCACTGATTAAGCCGTTTTAACCGGTGGGGAGAAAGGGTCTGCCATCGAAGTTTGAAATAAAATATACTTCATTTTGTACAGACTCTTTAAGCCAAATTCACCAAACACTTTGGCTTTTCCTAGATACCGACGGGTGAGACAGCAAAGCAAATGGGGTATGTAACAACACTCTGCTACTTCCGAGCCAAACACAATATAACGCATTCAAGCCCTGGTTGGAAATCGAAGCGTTGTTTTTACCATAAGATTAGTGCCAAAAAACGTAGGCGATTCGTATTGCGACAAATCCAAGATGCCGCAGTTACTAGAATAAACTCGTGATTGCATAATCTAAGCCACGATTACAATATTCGTCACCTACTAATTGCTATCTTTTCAGCAATCACTCTTTTATTCGTTGTGGCATTACTCTAAGCATCTCGGTTTATTGTAGATTATGAGAACACCTATAAGTGTAGAAGCATTGTCCAAAGGAGTTTAATTACTGCACGCAGATGGTTCTGAACGAGATAAAATCAACAGCATTCTGCCAATAAAAGCTCGAAATTGAACACGTTATTGCCTGATTAGAAAGAGCATATCTGTGGGCTATATAAAACTAATCAAAATCAGTACCAATCACAAATAATCACAATCACAATCACTATCAATCACAACTAATCATAATTATAATCAGTATCAATCACAACTAATCACAATCAGTACCAACCACAACTAATCACAATCAGTACCAATCACGACTAATCACAATCACAATCGGTATCAATCACAACTAATTATACTTACAATCAGTACTAACCATAACTAATCACAATCACAATCAGTACCAATCACAACTAATCACAATCGGCACCAAACACAACTAATCAGAATTAATCAAAATTAGTATCAAGTCAGCTAAATTCATTCCATAATAGGAATTCAGGACATATAACTAACTAAATGAAAATTGCAAATAATGTAAAATTGTTTTAACTTGCTCATATATGCTGTATAATCTAATCATACAAATCATGCCTGATAATACAATAACTATGTAATGCTACAATGTTACAAAAGATATTAAATATGATATTAGTAAGTTAGTGGCAGTTAGTAGGTAAGAAGATCCGGATAAGTACATGGTTTATTTCACAAACAGAAAATATAGTAAGTAGTGCGGATTATGATTGTTGTCAATTTCATGAGGGCATATTTAAGATGCTTTTTTATGAAAATCAAAATCCCTGTATATGTGGATACATGAATCACAAGAATTACCAAATATACCAAGAGAAATGATAAAGGCGTTTATAAACTTAGCGTTATGGTAATTAGATGATAGTTCTTGTTTGAGGCTATGGTATTATTTCAACTGAAGATAAAGAAAATTTTTACCGTCATCTGAAGCACTATAATCTTCCAATATGTCACTGGGTTTGTCAACATCATCTACTGAAAGATTCTCCTCCACAACGGCCTCATTGCTTTCCTCCTTCTCCTTGGAATCTTCCCCATCAGGACTGATTTGTTGCTCTTGAATTCCATCATCCAGTGTTTCTTCATTCCCTTTGCTGTGTCTATCTTCCTTACATTTCTCCAATATTCTCGTGTGCTCTTCATTCCTCAACTGACGTCTTTCTTCTTCTTGCTTGTTCAAGCTATCTTCAACGGTATCAACTTCTGTAGTATCATGTTGTCTGGCCATATCAACTAACTTTTTTGGCTTCTCATGCTTCTTGATTCTATCAGTCTCCTCTACTTTGGCAGCCTCGTGAAATCTTTCATTACTTTTGACAGCATTCAAATTAGCCCTGAGTCGAACCGATTCCCCTTCAATGGGCCTGGTTTCTTCTATATTTCTAGTGGAATCGTCTTCAGTAGCACTACGAACAGGTTGGCTCCTTCGAAGTGTCTTCAACTGCAAAACAATACATGGCTAATCTATAGATAGGATATTTGGGCAATTTTGAGAGCGAGTGGATAAGGTAAATAGCTTAACCAAAATACAAGGCATGTGAGCTACTAAAATTGTAATGGATTTTGTTTCACTTTTAAAGCATTGTATACCCTCGCTAATGGACAGCTATAGCGATCAACAACTTGGAGCTAGCAGATTAATTAAGAAGAAAGAAAATAATCCTAGTTGCACTGCAAAGCCATTGATGAAGCCTGAATTATAAGAACTGTTAATGAATTCCTTCATCAGTTCACAATTTAATTATTGCCCACTAGCAAGGATGCTTTAAGGAAAGGAGAAATACGAAACTAAATCGTACTTTTGAAAAAGCACTACGGCTGGCATACAAAAGCAGTGAATCAAAGCTAGACAAACTGAAGGGAAAATACTGAGCAATTCATCAGCACAATCTGCAGTTGCTAATGATTGAAATTTTCAAAACAAAAAATAATCTAGGCCCAACATTTATGGAAAGTATATTTACTAAGAGAGAGGTTCAATACAATTTGAGAAGTAAAAATCATTTGCAATTGCCGAATGTCAAAACAGCAAAATATGGAATTGAACATATTCAGTATATAGGTCACCGTTTATGGGCCTCATTACCGAAGGAAATTAAGGACTCTGATACACTAACTAATTTAAAACAAATGAAAACATGGAAAGGAAGTACCTGCATCTGCAGGTTGTGCAAAGTATTTGTTAATGAAATAGGGCTTTTATAGTTTTATTCTTTTTCTCTTAAAAAAAGCTGTATAATAATTAGCTTTTTCTTTTATTCTGTTGGCATTAATTAGCTATTTAGATAAATTTGCATTAGTTTGCCAACATCAAAGAAATTGTAAATAAAAAAATGAGTACACAAATAAGCCTATTACATACAGATACTAGTTTGTATGGAAGCATTTTGTGGCAAATGCTTCCGAATACCCCTATTGCCTCCGTCTATATAGAGAATTTCATATAAAGAATATTCATAACGGTAGGGGCGAAAAGAAAATCAAAGCTCAACAGATTATATTCCATTACTCTTTCCAATCGCTTCATTCAGCGTTTACGTAAAAAAATAACACTCAAAAAGCGTTATCTTCTTTGTTTCTGCATGCCCCCTATCCTCCCCCCCAAAAAAAATAGATAAAGAGAAGCCCACTACAAATTAAACACAATATAATTAGTAAAACGAAATTCCCTCCAAGTCTAAACAAACGGAAAGATTGGGAGAGTGAGCATTTGGGAGGAGGAGGTAGAATTAGATATCTAATCATCCACCCTGCAACGTTAAGATCGTGTTTAAACTACAGTCATACCCTTCTTGGAGTGATTTTGCTGCGCAAAATGCTACGAAAATTCCTAAACTTCATCGTCTCGTCACCAAGAGCTTGACCTAAATTATAATAACACCATCTATGCCCAATGAGTGTAGACAAATGGACGGAAACCATGCAAAAATTACCGCAATATCCTTTGAGTCGGTCTTATGCTTCAATTAAGAAAAAAGTCAAACCTAGTGGTCAGTGTTTGTGGACTGTGGAAACCGGCAAACTGCTAAAAGAGACAGCATCGTTCGATAATCGAAAATCCTAATAACCTGAGTGGTTTCCACAAACGGATGTCAAATATCGAAACTTTGAATGCTTATCTTTGATAAATAGTCAATTGTTTCACATGCATCTCAACAACAGAAAAAAATTATAAATATCTAGAGATCAAAAAGGGCTGTATATCAGAGTTTGAGGTGATAAATTGGACAGTTTGCTTCTCAATTTCGATGCTGGAAGTACATTATGACTACTATTCGCTGTGTTCCAAAGATGCTAGATGAAAAAGATGAGATAGAACAATAGGTACTGCAGCTCCTGTGAAAAATAAGGAGAAAACGGTGGTTAGATGTATGAAATTCTCCTTAAGACTGATGAAGCATAACTCACCTTTCTTTTCAATTGGGTTACAGTTCTCTGTACTTCCCACATCTTCTCCATTACTTCGTCCTGTGAATACAATGACAACTGCATAAGTCAGTATGTCTGTATGGATTCCATGACATGCTTCGAAAAGAATCATTCTTATTAAAGATAAACAATACGAGAAGCTATCTGAAGATGTGCTATCAAGCTTCTTTGACTTGAAGGTAGTTTCTACTTTTCTTAAGTCGTTTCATTAGGCTATATTAATACATAGCAAAGGCTATATCCAGTGGCTACATCATACATCAAGTGTCTTCTCCATCTTGGAGGTTGACTATTATGGCGTAGTCCTTTCCGCTTTCTGTCATTCGTTTCCACTCAAAAAATCTTATCTCCAGTCACCCCTGTACATTTCTACTCCAACGTGCTCTAGGTCATCCTCTTCCATTCTTTCCTTCCACCATTCCTTCCACCATTCTCTTTGTACGCTATCGTGTCTCATTAAATGTCAAAATACCGCAACTTCTGCTATGTCATCACTCATTCATTAGACATGAGGTCTTTCCAGCTGATTCTCATTAATCTGCCCATTTTGCACAACTCAAATGCTTCTAGCCGCTTTTTGCTGATTTTATTCACAGTCCATGTCTCTACACCAGTAAATCCATATGCTGAGCTTCCACACTTTACCAAATTAAAAGTAATTCAGAAGCTAGGAGACATTATATGTCGACTGCTACAAAATCTTGAAAATCAATTTGCATGATTCGCATGGCTAGCCTACAAGCATGCAGCTCTGATTACATCATATATCCTTGAACAGCATCATAAAATTAAACAAAATAAGCTATCATAAAACAATAATAAGAATTATAAATTATCCTATCTTTGTTAAGACAACTTATGCATCAATACTTAATCTTTTTCTTGAAAATAAACATCAGATAGATGATGGATGACTGAAAAAGTAGAAAAACCTATTACAGACCTCGTTTCCGTCTTCTTGCTTCATTTGCTCATGGAGGTTATCAAGAAACATTTCCTGTTTTGCTAACTCCTCAGATAGAGATCTGCAAAAAAATACACTCATCTTATCATGGCATTCTAAACTTTTGCTGAGACCAGTAGTAACATAAATACATGATTACATATTGTACAACACAGAGTGCTCCTAGCTAAACAATTCACTCCACTTATCTCCAACAGATAGTATCTCACAATGTAACCACATTGAATTAGAAAATGTATCTGACTGGCTACAACTAGACTTCTGGATATGATATATGTGAATAACCTTATAACAATGTAACAATTCTAGTTGAGTTGGGATGCAATATAACAAGATACATCTGCAGCTCAATGAATTCTCCATTCACAAATACAATAGTCACGCATAACCAAAGTTGCCTATAAGAGGGCCATCTTCAAAGATAGAGACATAAAAGAGAGCATAAGGACAGCTTAAATTTTGGATGTTTAAAGGCATTTAGAGATTGCAAATGCAGCTGGAATTGCAAATGCAGGTAAATCATTAAAACTTCAGAAAAGTAGCTGTCTTTCAAAGATTTGAGGACAACAAAAACACACCTTCTCAAAGTGGAATGGAAAAAATGGAGTGAAATAAAATTGAAATTCTCGGAAGAAAAATGTTCTTTTATCACTAAAATAATGCATTTCATTAATATAATGCCTCAAAAATTGTTAAGATAACTGGTAAAAGCACAAATAGTGCAAGATAATATAAATGCAAATTGTATGAAAATATGAATTTACCTTGGCGATTTTGGGCCTAAATTCTGTGTCACCAGTTGAACTGGTTCAACATATCTGAACAAAAAGGGCATTCATCATAGTACAAATGCAGATCATGATACAAAATAATGAACAATAACCAATACTTGCTTTCATATATTCTCAACTTCCTCTATAGCAAAATACTGCATTACTTGGTAGGAAATCATTTTATAAATGAATACTGACTACATAGAAGGAAATAAATTATTCTTCCATCCACAAATGGCCAAGAAAATACAAAAATTTTTTGTAAGACTACCTAATTTTTCACTGAGCCTCAATGTTCTTAATGTTTTTAGCTTTGCTCAAAAACAAAGGATTATATTCAAATCTTTATCAATGTCTTATTTTATCATAAAGCAAAATGACAAATATTCTATCAATAGTGAAAAATTTTATCTACAAGCATCACTGCAACTCAAACACACAAAAATTCTACTTAGAATCTTAGTGTGTTGGAGCTATAGTACTGCTGGTAGATTAACTTTTTACTATTGATAACAACAATTGTCATTTTGATTCAGCATTGCATTATTTTTACAGTATTCTAAAATTCAGCAATTCTGAACCTGAATCTTCTTATAAACTTTATTCTTATAACAAAGTGTGCAACTGATTTCAACATTAGCAACTCTAGCTAGGTAAAAAGCATACACATATACCAGAGAAATACAAATCACTACTAGCAAGAGAAAGGTATGTATATCCTTGGCCACTTACTTGGTTATCTCCACATTTGGAAAAATCTCATCAACATGCATTAGGATTATATAAAGAACTCCATGGCTTATGTTCATAGTTGGACTGAAGACAATGCTTACATTCTGGATGTTCATCTTTGTCTCAGAAAACTAAAAGACAAGCAACTATTTGAAACCAAAGCTTCCTATTCTACCTGCACCCAGAAACATTACTGGACTATATAGATATAAGACTATAAAACATAAATTATAACTTTTTGAAGTGTGGGAGTGCATTTTTCACAAAGTTTCCATATGCTACAAGCTCTCCTCAGTTTCTGAAGTCAAACATTTAACACTGTGATTGGTAAATCGAAGTGAACAAAAAATGATTTGTAGATGGAGGGTTAACAATTTTTTCAGTTCAGAACACTGTACACTGAAGAGTTCAATTTTCAATTTTCATGTACACTGAAGAGTTCAATTTTCTGCATGACAAAAATAACAGTAAAACTTGCATTTTTCATAACATGGTCCAAGTGCACAAAGAGCCATGACAACAATGTGTAATTTGGCCTGGGAAGTTCAGCTAACAGTTGCTTCATTTTGTAAATTTGGTCAGCCTCATCTTTCAAACCTAAAGGGCACCAAGAACACATAGAATTACATTGTAATAGAGCCTAAATTATCAGCAAAATATGAAGCTGGAGAAATTCATACTATGTCTTGGCAAAATATAGCAAAAGGGTGAAAGTATGTTGCAGTTAGCACCTTGAAAACAATGCAGCTTTTCTCTGCAATATAATCAATCAAAACAAAGTTTGAGACACAGCACAAAAGTTGCATGGAAAAATCCACAGCAAATACCATTAATATTCATAATCTTTTGATTGCCATTGATTTTGCAATGCAAAAGAGTAGTTTTTATACAGAATACAATGCAATCTTCTTTAAATAACATCGAACATTTTTTCAGCATTTAGAAATAATTTCAACAATAATACACATTTTTTATAAGATAATCATTATTTTGCCTGAGCCTCAATTTTCTTAACTTTTCCCGAAATTGAGCCTGAGATTTTCTTAAATGTTTCTTAACTTTTACTGAAATAAACTGGCTAGAATGGTATACACTTTCATATATAATACTGTATACTTGAATTTCAATTCCATCTTTAACATTTTGAATGCAATAACAACAAAATACTGATTTTTGGCCTATAAAACACTTACTTTTGGAATTGAGCCTCATACTTTTCTTATGATTTTCTTAATATTTTGATGATTTGAGCCTCATTTTCTTATAAACTTTGTTCTTATAAAAGAAACGTGTAGCTATACAAAGCAATAATTTCAACAATAATAGCTATATAAAGCATGGTGATTTCTATGTCCCAACTTTATGGTTGATGTTTGCTTTGGTTTCCTATAGCCATTGCCAGAAGAAGCAGCTATATAGTAGCCCCTTCAAGCTTCTACCATAGCAATATTTCTTTTCATAGCATTGGTCAAATACAACAACAAACTATCCCTGTATATCCATAGCTCTTGATAAGGTGCATAAATTAGGTTAGGTTTACCTATCAATGAATCAAAAACATGCTGCAGCCTCTGTGTTAATAAATTACTGGGCAGTTCTCTAAGATACTGCTTCAACAATCCGGCAATTGTGTTTGCATCAATGTCATCTGCCTCCAAATCAAATTTGATACCTATACAAATACAAAGCATTCTTAAAGTTACTCTCATGCTATCAAAATGCTCAAAAAACACGTGGTCCTAAATCAGTTTTGCTTCATAAAGATAAATAATCAAGAAAAACAAGCTTGCAATAAAAGTTAGCCAGTGTTCAACAAGTCTTCCAGATAGAGTCCAACAGCTCACAGGATCTCCAATTAATGCTAATTTTAGTGGGAATTTGTTAGTATTGAGATGATATAGATATCATTTCAAGGCTAACAAATTCCCACTAAAAATAGCCTTGAGAAGAGAAAATATTTTAGTACAAGCAAAATAAATCAGGTTCATGTCTATAAAACTTCTAGCACCAGCTCATAAAAATACACAGAACCCCATATTGTACTTACCATGATCATAAAAATGCTTCAATTCATCAATCTTCGACTTTATACCAGAGACCCTGTACAAACCCTCCTGACTTAAACCTAGGCCAAGCAAAAAACAACTGTTAATAAGAATCTTTAAACAAGTCAATGTTAATTTTTAGCTTTTCTACAGACTCTATAAATTTTTGAATGATATTGCTTGTTTATTCAAGTCAAAGGATCACAGCTATTGTTGATATGAATGAATAAACTTTGTGTGTATACAACAACTGCAAATATAGAAACCATAAATGATAACGATAAAAGTTGTGCAACAATACTAGGTTAAATTGAACTTTTAAGCAATTGGACCTTTAGTACTGCAATATCTAAATCACTTGATAATCAAGACCTATGATGAATAATATGAAAATTGTGGGATACAATTTCAATGAGAAATGTAATATTCAATAGGTCCAAGGCAGCATTCAAGGTTTGCCAAGAAAACCTAGACCAAATAAATTACCTTTTTCTTCCAAATAATAAATGCATTCCCTGAAAACTGTTGGGAGCTCAATACCTTCAGCAATTTTGCTTCTGGAAACTGCTATCTCCAATTTTACACCAAACACTGGTGATGCTATAAAGTAATAAAAGAGGAAACAGGGACATAAATTTCCTGAGGAATAAAGTACTCTGCAAATAGGCCAACCCCCAAATTTTTGAAACTAAAACTAGAAAAAAGGTGCATCCTATGCATAGTTTTTATAGTATGCCCTTTGCTGTAAATATTTGTTTGAATTAATATCTCCTTTTAATACTATTATAGATACTAACGTCAAAAATGGATCAAATCAAACCAAAGTCAACTTAAGAGCAAATGGCCCATTCCATGTCATGTGTGTCACGATGCTGGCAGCATATTTCTCCTTCTAAAACAGTGTAAAATTCCACTATCAACTTTAAGTTCTGCAAAATACCTGACCAGATTTTTTACAGGATCTATTTCAGCTTTCTGTATTGACATTTTGATATCTGTCACAACAGTTGTTTGGTAGGTGTATGTTGAAAAGGCGTTGTGTGTCACAGTGAAAAGAAATGTTTTGGTAATTTCAGTCACATTAAGTCAACTAGTGTTTACTGCAAAATGAACAAAAAGGTAGTACATTCTCTGCTTTCAAAAAAGTCTTACCAACAACCTATACCAGTTTTTTTTGTAAAATATACAATGTAGAAGAAATAAGTCCAAAACAAGCAGCACCATGTGTGTCACATGGTTTGGTCACATGCATCACATTTCTTGGCAATGTGTGCCACAATTTGCCTCTCCAATACAAAATCCCTCTTTCTGTGTCCAGGAGAAAAATAAAAACCAAGTACAGAGACATAGAACCAGGGCTCATTAATCTTTGTGAGTGGTGAGCGCCACTCACAGGCACAAAATGCCATACTTCAAATTCCTGCAGGCACTTTTCAACCAAATCTGTATATGACCATCTATTATATTCTAATTTTTCTGCAGGCACAATTTTCTCATATCCAAGTTTGTAGGTACAAAATACTATTGAGGCCTGCATAGAACTTATTATTTTTTGAGACATGATATGTACAGGAACCAAGAAAAACAGGTTTTAACTCAGTCAATGACATTTGAGAATTCCCCTCTAGTTTCCTTCTACATGGAATGAGCCAGATAACTCATACTATTCTATATTGTTTGCAAGCTGAATTTGTATCTTGTATTATCCAAGAAGCTACCTGTAGACTACCTTTCTAAAGTGAGGTTTACAGTTGTATGTTTAGATGGAATATAAAATTAAAGTTTTCATTCACATGGAAGCTTAACACAAATACCATACTAAGAATAACTGAAAATTTTATAGAGCAGATGTAAACCAAATGATGCCATACTTGGTGGTGGAGATTGTACATTTGTGGCTGTCAATGATGCACCAGCTGACAATGATCGTTTGTGCTTTTTCTTTTCTTTTTTTTCTTTCTTTTCTTCTTTTTCTTTATCCTTTGCCTTCTCTTTACTTTCTTTTTCTCGTTTCTTCACTTTTATAGACTTGAATTTTTCCTTGAATGTATTTGATCTATCTTTTTTCAACTTTTTGCGATCCTTTCTACAAAAAATATACCATAAATGTTTAAAACTTGTGACTATGACTATCATTAAGTCAGAAATTAAGTCAACAGTTGGTAAATAAAGACATTAACCCATGACATTTACCCATATCATTTACACTAAACCGATATTTGCTTCACCAAAGAAAGCCATTAGAGCTATCTCTTTTAAAAGTTTTACATCTCCATCATCTCAAATTTTTTCTGCCTTAAAAAATTTTGAGGTTGTATGACCTGTCTGATCTGAAATTGCTTGCTTTTGTTTATGAGTCTAGAAATAAATTATCTCCTCTCATATTTCACAACATTTTTGCACCTCAGTCGGATATTCATCAATGTTATACAAGGTAGGCTCTCCAGAATAGTATTTTTATGACACAACATAATGCCTTGCAATATGGCCTAAGGTCATTCAGATATTGTGGTCAAAAATCTTGGAGCAGTCTTCCATTTAGCATTAAACAATCCCCCTCCTATGGCAATTTTCAATCATCAAGTAAAATCACATTTCTTCTCCAACAAATATTGATAACTCTAATATGATAATTGATGCTTCGATATTTTCTCTTTTCTCAAGTTTATTGTTCTCCTAACTACCATTTGCCAATTAAATATCTCAATATAAAGCAACAAACAACAATACATGATGTCTTTACAGGGGGTGCTCTCTTCTTGATTAGTTTAGCTACTGAGAGGGCTCCTCCTTGAGAAATTCTCTTAGGTACAAATTTAATTGTCTTATTACTTTATCTTATTTTATTTAGTTATGTAGTTATTTAAATTAATTTCCTATTTCCCATTATTAGTAACTTTGTCGTATACCTAGCTACTTTCCCCCTATGTTAGCAAATGATCTTTGTAAGTAGTGGAATTGTTAAAATTAAATGAAACTGAAACCTAAAAACAACATCACTTCATACAAACACATATCACAACAATATCTTCAGCTCATACCAGGGCATCTTTTAAGGAAATTTGAATACTGGACCAAACCCATATAAGAGCCCCATTTAATGCAACGGTATGTACGAAAAATAGGTCTTCATTTCTGAAGAGTAATTGTCTTTCCTGCCTAAAAAATTTCTGGTAGAACATGTCAGCCTTCATACCTATTATCCTGACATTCTCTCAAAAATGCATAAACACGATTAATCATCACTACGAGGCTTTTTAGCTTCGCTTTGTTTGTTATATTTACTTTACAGCATAAGGAATTAAATTTCTTACTTGGCAGTTTCGTCAACTTCCATCTCCGATGAATCCTCATCATCAGACCTAAAAGAGACATATTTCTTGGCATCCTTTTTATGGTGCTTAGGGCTTGGTGGTGCTTCATGCCCATTCTGATCACCATCTTGATCTCTGCTTGAATGCCCGTGAGAACCAGCATTCCCCTTATCATCCGCCATTATCTAGCCCCGCAATACCACCTTACTGTGCCACCTTTATTACTATGCCTCTTGTATGGTAGGCTCAATGCGAGGCTGACACTTCCCCGCCTAATATATTTTTGAAAACACAATTTAGGAAATTCTTATCGGCGCCTAAGTTTCTATTCAGTATCAGTACTCTCATAAAAATCTACGACTTGTTTAGCAAATGCGATAGGTACTGTCCGTTAAAATTCTTTGCCATCGCTCACTGTCGGAACCCAATCAATCAATTAATCAATCAAATAACCAATCAATTAATCGATCAATCAATGAACCAATCATTTTTGGTTTCATGCCTAAGAACATTCGCAAACTATTATTAGGTGTTGGAGATTTAGCTTTTTCTGAAAGGATTATATTTAAATCTTTGTTGATGTCTTTCTTTATTACAAAGCAAAGTACAAGTGGAACAGAATAAT
>WIPJ01001468.1:18611-42169 GCA_018155075.1 Cassiopea andromeda
AAAAATTAAAAATGATTGAACCAAATTGCCTATTGGTTATCCAATGTAAGTATTTTGCAGCTGGAGATGAATGTAGCATCAACCGAAATATGTAATACAAGACAAAATAATTACTTATTATCTGAAGCTCACATCTAGTGTGCTGGTGCTAACTAACATGTGTAGAATTCTCATTGAAACAAGTATACTCTGAAATTAATACTGTTAGTAATCACAAATCTGGAAATTGCATAATTACGTGTCATAGATACAATGGTAAAAAATGAATGACATTAGCGTTCTAAGCTACAGCCAACACAAATTTTATTTCCTTTTTCATTTCCAGTGCTTCTCTTTAACTCCAAGTCAAACAGAGAAGAACTTTCCAGTAATTCTTTGATTTGCAGTCAATCATAATTTGATTTCCAGTGCTTAAATTTCATACTAATAAATTCAGCAACAGAGCCAACGTATGCAGCAAATCTAGCAAACGCTAGCATACAAAGAGCTCCAACTGCAATAGAGGGAAAAATCATAATCACCATAACTTCCAAGTAGTCAAAGATACCCAGCAGTTGTACCAACGGTCCTTTTGGTACGCTACCATACTCGTACATAAATGCATAGATTGCATTGATAATGCCAGTGATGCATAATAAGATGAAGGAAAAGCCATTTGCAGCACTTAGAAATCCACTGCCAAAAGGTCGATAATGAAAGTTCATATTTGAAAACACAATAATCAGGAAAAGGAGAATCAGTGACCTCATGCCAGGCTCTAGTACAAATGTGTGGCAGAGTGAAAGAAGGATCCGTTGAAGAAGAAGAATAGGTTCCCATGATAGCTTTTCCCCTTTCACTCCAGATGCTTTGTATCGGAACGGACCTTCTATCACATTCACTAACTGCGACATCAACACGTTTGGTTGTTGTATTCGAACGTAAGGAGTAAGATTGGCAAAACATTTATCTTTATCATAAACTTTGGTGCGCTTCAATTTTCTCGTACTTCTCACCACTGAATAGACAGCAAATGGCAGTGGTAAAAGCAAAGCAGTATACACACCTCGAATTGAAATCGTCCCATTTTTCATGTAACTTGGTAACTTGTGAAGTGCATAAATCAATGGCATAGCCCAAAATACAATGAAGATGAGAATTCCGTATTGCCATGGTTGATAACAAAGTTCATTGCCATCAATGTACAAAACTCTGTCGCCATTGACGAGAGATATACAGGTAACAAGAGATAATATGCTTGAAGTTAGTGTTGAATATCCCAACAAAGTCAGTTGCAGCATAGCAGTGAGCAGTCTTGGCTTTACTTTCATAGAGTATTTCTGAATGCACTCACTTCTACTGAAAAAATGTGACAATGCATACACACAGACATAGATGAAGCCAGCAAATAGAAGACAATTTACTGGAAAAAGAGTTCTAATCCATACCTTTGTGATACTTCCCATTCCATGAAGAGGGCAATGAAATTCACTTTCTAGTGGTACTTGGGCATTCAAATTGAATATGCTTAATACCAATGCCCTTATTTCGTCAAGATATCGAATCTCCCTAATTGAGTTGTATACTGTTAGGATGGAATGAATTTGGTAGAAGAAAAAGACAATTTTGATCAACCCTCCTGCTGTTGAGTTGTTACTAGACTCATTTTCCATATTACTTAAATTGGCCTCATCATTTCTATCCTTTTCTTCTTCTCTATGATCAACTGAATCATTGCTTATATAATCTTGATCTATTTTTTCACTATTAATGCTGATTTTTAGGTGGTAGCTATTATTCTTTGTAAGCCATAATTTTTCTCTCAGCCAATCAACTCTTCCTTTAAAGTCCGATACAAGTTTATTCACCTTTAGCAATTTCACGATGATTAAGAATACGTCTTGCAGAAAGATAAATAGAATAGAAAAAAGAAAGAAAATTACGATAGCCAATGCCCAGAACTTTATCGTATTGCATAGCTCATTTTCAAGACAATCATTTGTAAAAACACTCTGGAAATATCCATCCTTGCACTTTCCACATAGGCGACCAGTTCTCTTACTGTTACACGAGCTCAGTGCTATGCATTGATCGGATGTCTGACAACAGTAATCAGGAGGACACACAGTCATGAACGCTCTACTTTTGTGTTCATATCCCCAAAAATTAGGCTTTGGCTTGATGCCACGTTTGCAAACTGCTCCAAAGCTGCATGATTGACACTGTGGCTGAAGTCTGTTTTTAATACCATTCATGTCACTTAATCCAGATATATTGCTTGGACCTAATGTGTACTCACCTTTAGGGCAATAGATGCATGTTACATGTTTGCTACTTCGAATTCCTGAAGCAGTCACTTTAGAGCTAGAGATATTTGGTGCGGAGCCAAGTGGGCATTTGAAATACGGTGACTGTTCTCCAAAAGTGAAATTTGTTGCACGAGCAAAGAACAGTTCTTCATCGATTCTACTTCCTTTTTTGGCTTCGAATGAGACCTGATCAATATACAAATTATCACTATACGAAAACCAGGCAGTACTGGGCGAACCAATAAGTGAAGTGCTGAATTGGGTGTTTCTAACTACAACTGTGGTGAATAAGCCAAGGTATACCGCACTTCCAAGGCAATCAGCCATGTTATTGCTAAATGAGCAATTGTAAATTTCCATCCTGTTTCCACCAGAATTCTCAATAAAAATAGCACCTCCACAACCCCCTTGATCCCTATGAGCGCAAAGCGTAATCACTCTTGCTTGATTATCATAAAATTGAGAGCCTACTATCTTGAGAACCTTTGACTGCACCGATAAAGCTCCGCCTCTACTACCAACGTTACCTGTGAACACACAGTTTCTAATAAGGATTTTAGACGCTCCTTGGACATTTATTACAGCTGCCGTATTTGCTGCCACCGATAAATTTTCGAAACGAGAATTCTCCATAAAGACTGAAAGTACAATATTGGAGACATTTAGCTGCCCTTGAACTACCATAAATTGGGGTTCTTTACTATGATGCTTTCCATTTGAACGCAATATGGAATTGATTATTCGAAGTTCAAACCTTCTACCTTCTGTGCATGGAAACAGTTTTTCATAAACAGAGTACAACGTATCTTCAATCATTGTATTCTTGATTGTGATTTGCTTTAAAAGAACATCTGGGCAATCGTTAATTCCTGGGTAATATAGTATCCCAATTTGGTAATTGGCTTTTACTGTGCAATTTTCTATGTTTACAATTAAATGTTCACTTCTTATGATTATTAGGTGGCTATATGGCCAATGAGGAACGTCCGAATACTTTGAGAAGTTAAACAGACAGTTCCTAACTGTTAAAGTTGTATATAATAGGCCGCTTGACTTGAACGAATATTTTGAGTTATGCCACTTCCCTGATTCAACCAATGATGTATCACGAAAGTTAATATCAATAAATAATAATTTGCATTTCGTTTTTTTGACTAGAGGATGTATTGCTACAAATGTACCGTACTTAACACTTGAATGTGCTTCTCTTTCGCTGTAGACCCAGGGAACTCCATTGTATGATGTGAATGTTATATTCATGCACCTAGAAATTTGTACTTCACTCAGTACAGTAAAATTGACGAAGCTTCCATCGATTTTAATGATGTCATCTGACACAGTCACATTATCTATTACATACTGAATTGTGAGGCATGGGTTGTCCATCGTTGTGCAATTAATGTTATCTCTCCCTGATGGAGACACAAAAATCTCTCGACCATTACAGAGACCTATTGGAATAGAATAACAAGATGATTTGTTATTTCTTCAATGAATACAGTACTGCAAGTAAATTAGATGCATTGATTTTAGACTTCTAGCTCGACAAGGCAATTGCTTCTGGAAAATGCAGCATCATTTCTTTTTCAGAAGGAAGTATGTTTACTTCAAGGGATATTTCTAGCCAAAAACATCTCGGGGGGAGGCCATGGCCTCTGAGTGAGGGAAGAGGAAGGGGGTATCATGTCCACTCCGTGCACAAAATTTTTTGGAAATTGGCTATAAGCTGTTGTTTACATACAAGGTCAAAAAGACAAAAAGGTAGCTAGAGAGACTATTTGTATAAGCAAAGTACATTAGCAGTCCAGAAGTATCATGCCCATTCCGTGTACTTCTTTCTAATTCTCGATTATTTGCAGTAAACCATGCATTCAAAACTCAAAATTTTATGCCTTCCTAGAAAAGTGGGGGCCAATGAACGAGTATAAAACAATGTCTGGGGGTCTTGACCCCCCTTGGACCCCTCGTAGAAACGTTATTGCGTACTTCTTCTAAAGATGAGAAATTAGTTTCTACTTTCATTCATTACAAGTGAGTTCAATGACAGGCCCGATAAAATTCTGGAGACATGACCCCCCTGATTCCCGTGGAAACACCACTATTGAAAACAATTGGCAGGTAATTAAGAATCTCTCATATACAGCCTGTATCGATTCAAAACCTGTTCCAATTATCGTGCTAAAAATAATACAGTACTTAGCGAACGGTAGCATATTGCATAACCAAGAATCCAAGAATAGGTTTGCTAACTGATTGTGCTCTACAAACAGGTTTAGGGGCGGATCTAGCTGGAAGAGTGACTGTCGCACTGAGCTTTGTCCCTGAAGAATTCTTCGACCACGTCCTTAAATCCTAGAGCCTGTAAAACTCATAAGACGTTTGGGGAGTCTTAGTCCCTCTCTTTGAAGTGCAAAATATTTTTAAAATATTTCTTCAGTTTTTCTACTTTGCTCAAAATTAGCAAGATCATTTTGTTACTTCACTCCCATGAATAAGATCAAAAAATAACTCATTTGAAATGAGATTAACTATCTCATTGGAAATCACTCTCGTGTCACAGTGCACGAATTTCATGAATTTATCCTTTATTTCGCCACCATTATCAACAATGCTTAAATTACAGACATTTGCTCTCTGAGCAATTCTTTACTTCATCTGCCATTATTGCTTGTAAGATTTTCTGCTTTGGAGATTCAATACATCACGAAATTAAGTCATTTTGAATTTTTTTTATCTGAAGGTTGCATTCCTTGAAGCAGTATGGTGGTGCTGTTTCAGTGTCTTATCACAACTGTCAGCTCTAAAATCAAATAGTGCTTGAAAGTTATCACGGTGTTTGTAGCTACAATCATATCCGTAGCTCTAAGTGGTATACTAGTATACTATGTATTCAAAAGAGCAGGAAGTTTCTAATAATGGAAGGATTTTCTGCATTCTTGGAACCTGTATTCACAAGTTGTTGAATTGTATTTGAGTAATTGGTTTAAAATTCATTTTCCAACACAGAGACCTAGATTCACATTGTCAAAGGAGACTATATGGGCATCATATTTGCTCTGATTATATGTGAAGATTCTTGAAGCTGTAGAACAATCAACAAATAGGTTCTTCTTCAACTTATCTAACTTTCTTGCAATTGTAGCAATACTTCTACCAAAAAACACATGCAATGCAGAATGTAGTATTGAAAGTACTGTAGAAACCTGTATAAATCAACCTGTGTTTATAAGAACCTTGAGTCTGCTAATTCATCTTTTGAACCCCCTAAATAAGAATCCCAAAGAAGCTGAAATGGTGAATGTTTCTTATATAATGGATTTCGCGTTATTTAGTTCAAAACTTTAAGAGTAGAAGCCATCATAGGCTGTTTGTGTACAGATTAATTTTTACAGATTAAAGCCACACACTGTTACTCATCCAAAATTACAAGAATCCTTAAGATTTTTCAGAATTTTTCAGTCAAACAACAGGTTGCAAGATTATTAAACAAGAATTCTAATCTATAGGTGTTCTTATGAATTGTCAAGAGTTCTTGTGCTGAAAACTGTGCTACCGTTTAAGGGATGTACAGTATATAATTGTGCTAATCAAGAACTATATACGTTGAAGTTACAGCAATGTTCCCTACTTCTAAAGTTAAAGGACACCTATAGAAAGATGGATGGTGTAACTAAAGGTAATAAGCGCATTGAGCTTATTACCTTTAGTTACACCATCCATTGAAATTTCTAGTTACGTCAATCCAATTTTCACGTATGTTCAACCACAATAAGAAGTCAGCTAAAAGGTTGCTGTCGTGCAAATTGGTTTTTTGGACATGTTTAATGCTCAGGTGCGACAGTCAAACTCCTCATCCTGGGCACCGATATTTTCAGAAAATCATATATGATTGGCTAAACAGGAAGAAATTTGGCGTTATGCAAATTGTACGGCAGTCACTGGAAATCGTACTGGGTACCAACCACTTCAAACATATCAATGGATCAAATAGCCCATAATCGATAGCTCCTCCACATGATCAAAACAGAGGAGATAATGTCTGATATCCAAAAGAGGTACGCATCATAGCGCTATTCAAAAGAGATTTTCGTTGTTGTGGCATAGAAATATCAAATGAATATGAAATTTAAATTACTGCTTGCCAAAACTAATGGTGATATGATATACTCTTTTATAAGTTACAACGCCATTTTTCAGGTGGAAAGTTGACTAACGCCCGTGCGACAAGTGTAACAGTGCTCATCTGCCCCTGAACAGGCTATACTTAGGACATCTCCTGCTTTGCCAATTACACCTTAAAGGATCAAAAGGTATGTGCCAAAAATCTAATAAGCACCTCATTGTAAAATAGGTGTCTGTAGACTCGCCTCTAGAAAAATTTTTGAGGCTACCACCTCTACAACGTCGGAAAACGCTCGTTTCCAGAATAGAATGAGTTGTCTTCTACACTAATCTTCATGCTTAGAAGAAGAAACTGATTCCTCAACTTGCTGCCATTGAATTATGAAGATTTAGAACGAAAAAGGAAAAGGCTATACTCCCGATCCAAGGGGCAATACATCTCATTCAATGCTATTACACTGAGGAAGAGGAATAGTATATCCCAGATATCCGCGTTGGCTACATGGAATAGGCTCAAAGGGTAAAAAGTTCCCAATCACCCAACAGGGCCGATATCTGCATAATATCTATGTAGTCGGCAGGAGAACCCAATAACTCAAGTGCTAGAGTGTTATTAAGTTCTAACTTGAGACTTCTACAACACTGTTATAAGGTTTTAGTTTGCTTTACAAGAAAAGTAGGATCTCTGTATGCCACATATCTTACTATGATGCTCTTAGATTCTAGACTATGTTGAAATCGATTCAGAAATGATTAAAAGTTACAATATAGAGCAGTTTTATATACAGCCTCGGTGAATTATTGGGGACAATGCCCCCCTGCGCCCCAGTGTCTACAAGCCTGCCTGACACAGCTTTGGTGATTACTGGAATATCGATAAATGATTTGCTGTTATTTTGCACGATTCTGAAGGGCGTAGTTTCAAAATTCTGCTCTGAACTTCCCTTGTTACAAAGTTAGCACCATACCTCTGTTCGCAAACTATGTTCTACAATCCTATGTTTAAATAACAAAGGCACAATTTAAGACACAAGAAACGCCGATAATAAAAAAAACCAAAATATTAGTAACAAAGGATGAAACTCTAGTGTCAGTTCTAGGAAGTCTTCTGTTCAGCCTCATTCAGGTTACAGGTTGTTCAAAATTGCGTCCATGGGGAAACGACAGACGCTAAGAAAGAGCATTTAGTACCAGCACTACCTAGGTGTGGTGCTAAGGAGAGGGCTAGAGAGCTTAAGTTCCCCGTCAGAACATCCTAGTACCCCGTCGGAGGGTACAAAACTGTTTTTTGGGAAATTTTTAGCATATTTAGGACCATGGCAACCTTATTTTAGCCACCTGTCGCAGGAGTCAGTCCCCGTGTGAAAATTCCTGGAGCCACCACTAGCCCCCTGAACCTATCCCCAAACCATCATTTAACCTATACCTTAAAATCTCAAGCAGTTTCTCGGGCTCCGGCTCTTGCTCGGGCTCAATTCTCGTTCTTATACCAGAAAAATATATGTTGAAGCAGTGCTCCAGCAGGAAATCGCTTTATAAGCAACCAGACGAATTGGAAATTGAAAGCCGCTCGTTACCTATTTCACCGTAAAGCAGAACCAAACAAAGCAAATTGACACACTTCGTTTGCTATACTACTATTAGTTTGCCTACACGTTTACACTGCGATTTTGTGGTAGTGATTATTAAATTTACAAACTTTAAATAAACTTTTACGACACAAATGTGGCCAAAAATTACGAAACTTTTACTACTAGGCCTTAAACTAAGCTTCTTGCAGAAAAAAAACTTGTACAACGAATTAGGCTTTCATGAAACTTTTGGGGCTTGTGCGGGTGGAAGCAGTTTAAATGGAGCGGGAAATATATTCTCACGCACTACAAAGAATGCAGTCTGTTTACAATCTGACCGAATGCTGTTACACAAGTTCTATTATATATTAATGGCGTACAGGCGAATGCTTTTACATATCAATGATTTTATCATTCATACTATATGAAATTTCCACTGCCTGAGTTCCTAACGTCCACCGATATTTGCTTCGACGCCTCTAACCAGCAAACTACTGCTGCCTAGCCCTTCCCAGTAAATATAAACAGTATGGAGTTTTTGCCTACTATCTACCGTTCATCAACTATTCGCTCTTTATAGAAACTCAATAAAAAGCTATACATGATTACCTCGTAGGCTGCAGAACAGAGCAATAACGAAAAACCACTTGAAAATCATTGCGGAATGATTGCCACTTGCCAGTGCATGCAAAGCTTCGGGGTAATCCTTTAGTAACAAGATATCTTATAAACAATATTTTAATAGAACCATAGAATTCACCTTCCTTTCTTATGCAAATCAACATACCATGTATACTGTTAAGAGGAAGTGAAGACAATAGCAACAATCTTCCATCTATTGTGTATGGATTACTTCCGTTCTATAATCCGTAGAAGCAATGATACTGGAACAAATTAGATGCAGTTTGATGGCTATACGCATCTTTTATAAGAATATATTATATAAGTATTGAAGCTAATAATCACTGACACTAAAAATGATTTAAGAATACTTTTTACCTGTTAATTATCAAACACACCATTCAAGCCATAAATCAAGTGCTCTACAATCGTCGTTTCTAAAAAGGCGAACACCCCAAGAACAGGCGGAATACCCCCCAAGAACACCCCATGAACGTGCCATAAAACGCCAAAACATAAACCTCTCATCAATCTCAACTAATTAGTCCAAAATTATTTTGAGAAATCACCCAAAATTACTTTTGGTGCGGTTGGGGACCACATTAGTATTTTGTTGTTGGTGTTGTAACACCGATGTGCTGTTGTGCGCGCCAAAAGTACTATCGGGGATTAATACATCTGTAGCAAGTAGTGATGTAGCAGCAGTGAAGGATGGGTATGCCTGTGAATGTGGGAGAAGACCTCTCTTTTATCGTAATGGAAATATGAGGAAAGGCAACGTTTTTCCGAATGATCCTAACAGCATACATTTGCCATTGTAAACATCTGCTTTAGGCCCACGGCACATAATGGAAGTAAAGGCCTACAATAAACTTCCTGGTTATGTGCCCCAAAGATATAAAGAAACTTCCGCTGGTAAATGAAACATCTCCAGGACAGTATTTGCTCCTTGATTTTATTGAATATGGAAGATAATAAATTCTCGTAGTTTAATGTCCATAGTTAGATGGAGGATAACAACCTATGATCACAACTGCCCAGGTTTCTTATAAAAAGAAATTTAGTCTTCAACTTGCTGTACATGTGTTAACCCCGTTATTACCTTTAGCGCGCAAAGCAACACATCCGCGCTACAACACCAACGACAAAATGCTAAAATGGCCATTTCCCGCACAAAAAGCAATTCTGGATGATTGACCGAAGTAATTTTGTACTAAGTAGTGGATGTTGATGAGGTTTGTGCAGTGTCCGATTTTTCACTTTGGTATTTGATGGCACGTTCATGGAGTTTTCTTGGCGTGTACAGCCTGTTCTTGGGATGTTCGCCTTTTTAGAAACGACAGCTCTACAATATGTACAGAACATTGTGTCGAAGGTATGCATTATGTACGCTACAAGTGACACTGCCATCTGACTTGAAAAAGTCCACAATTTTAATAATCTTCAATATAAAATTCCATAGCTCTCATCTCCTAAATGAGTCATGACTTTCTCTTAAATATTTCTGGACTCTTATAAACAAGATTCCAAATTCTGATGTTGACAGGCTCTGTCTGAAATCTGAGTTTGCTTTCTGTTATCATGGAACAACATTTAAAAACTATAGTTTACTTCCAAAATGACAATGATAAGACATTACCCAGGGAAGAAAGAAAACTTTCCGTATCCTAGAAATGTCAGCAAAGCTTATTATTAAAAACTATTTTTCCATCATGGTGGGACAAGCAGTGAACTGTGATTTATGCCCAGAATATAGTCAGCACACGAGACCGAGACGGTACTGAAGAAGTTGCTATTATATTTGGTATACTTGAGGAACTAGAGTCAAAAAGTAAAGGTCAGAATTATGCAAATATAGTTGAGAGATGTCAAACTGAGCATGGGTGGTTTGAAAGGAAGATGGCATCCGTGATTGAGTTAACCATACAGAGTGAAGCACTTTATGAAACCTTGTATCGAGATATAAAAACATTTGGCATTATGAACCCAATAAGGTAATCATAAGGGATGTATGTGAAAATTATTTCACCCTTAAGCAGAAAAAAGAAGTTTCTTGTCAAAATGAACATCACGAGTCCAACCAACAAGTGTTAACTTCAACTACAGACATTATTTCTACCCGTAAAAATCTGCGGCACGACTGAATAAAACCAACTTAACTCAACACCAAGGTATAGGGAATAGGACTCGGAATAAGAGCATTGTCACGATTCTAGAAGCTAGAATTTGCTCGCTAGAAAGACAGCTCGATGAAAAGCAAAAAATCATTGAGATTTTAGGAAGCTCAAATTTAGGCCAAAAAACAACCATTTCTAGAGGAATCATTAAACAATAGCAATTACAACGTCGACAATAGCAAAAACAACAAAAGCTCAACAGCTGAGAAACAAGACAAAAAACACTTTTCTAACAGTACAGCATAGAGTCATTCTGGAATTAACAACATGTCAGGAAAGAAAGAAAGAGCAAAAAAGCAAAAAAGCTGCAAAACAATGATGTTGGTGATGTACAGAGCACTCAGGGTAGAGATACAGCAATAGAACAAAACCAAGGAAATGCAAAAGGTCTGACTAGCAGTATTACCAATAATACCAGTGAAAACACATTTGAAAAGAGAAGAAAGAGATTACAATTATTGGGGACTCAATGCTAAATGGCATCAAAGACCGAGGCCTGAACAACAAGAAAAGAAAATTGTGGGTTAAAAACTATCCAGGAGCAAACACCAAAGATATTTTGGACCATTTGAGACCCGCTCTTAGGCAATATCCGGGCTTAATTATTAGACACTCCGGAACAAATGACATAGTGGATGACAATGACACTAATAAATTCTTGGATAAAGCCGCTGAACTCAGTGAAGATTTTCTAACGATGGCCTGCATGATGACAGTGTGGTGTCATCTGCGAAATTACAAATATTGCAATCAAAGTTCATACAGAAGATACAATTTTTAAAAATGTTGAGCATCAAGGATCCAAGCACATACACCATAAGTGCAGGAGGCGGGGGCAGGGGGGCTGCAGCCCCCCAAGCTGGGCAGGGATCTGTTTCACTTGGGAGAATTCTCTGAAACAACAATAGCAAATTCGGGTAAAAAGTTTACAGAACGTTTAAAGCCCCCTCAAAATTTGACAGTCTCCTACGCCCATCACATGCATCACAGTAAACTGGTGGCTATGCTCAATATGTGTTAAGTTATGCACAGCGAGCAGCTTTCATTACTCCAATAAGTTTGCAATCATACGCAAATACTGGTGCGATACTAAACTGCATCAATCTTTGTTGCAGCACAGTGGTATGAATGTGCTTTAGATCAGGATTTTCCAGTCTAGTTGTCGAGGAGGGCCACTTTCGAAATTAATTCATGGATAGAGAGGGCCACATCAAAGACGGAGGATCATATTCGGACGACTTAGGTGATATATCATATTTAGACTTAGAGCCACTTTTAGACTTGGTCATAGTTGGAGTGCCACTTTTGTGCTTAAGTCATAGATGCAGTGCCACTTTTGTGCTTAAGTCATAGATGCAGTGCCACTTTTGTGCTTAAGTCATAGATGGAAGGCCTTTTATCTTGAATAATACAGTTCTCTGCTAAATTCGATCTCAGCGAGTGCCTCATTGGTGGAGCAAAAATTTGACTCGCTGGACACGCACTAGACAGGACTGCTATAGAGCTAAATCAGACTCACTGTGTAAATTTGCAGTGAAAGAAATTCTACATACATTAGCGTTCCACATACAAGAAGCTAACTTTTCAATTTCAGGTCGGATTTGCTTCTCGTAAAAGAAGATGTAAATTTCAAGTCAGGGAAAGCTTTCACAAAAGAAAAACCATGTTTTGGAATTGATCAGTCTATTAGTACTGTTTAGAATGATTACTATAATGCAAAGGCAAAGAGGTTTAAACTGCACTAATGTATTGTTATGTTTTCTCAGAGGGTTGATATATGCAAAAGTTATAAATAAACAATCATTTTTTCAGACCTTCACTAGGTTCTTACAAAATAGTGTATTGCCTTGAGAATCAGGATCTGTATTTCTCATATGCATCATGCTTCTGACAAGCGGACACCACTGCACTTAACCAAGCCTAGACGCACCGTGCCCGTGATGTGAATCAAATATTGCTTGAAATCGTTGTAAATTGCTAATCAGCTATTTTTTGCAGTAAGAGGTCTATAGATTGCAGTAATAATGACTCTAAATTTCCTTAAAGTACTCCAAGGGACATTAAATGAACTTTTTTTAACATTCTACGCTGCAGCTAACGTGACATTACATGTACAGAAATATTATGGAAGATCTAGAAAAAGTTACAACTTCCAATCTCTACATTTGCAACCTAACTATGCACTACCGCCTACTGTCCAGTCAAGAGTAGACGTCCCCCCGACAATTTTGTTACAGCAACTGGATAAAAAGACATTTTTATTGCAACCCTATTTTGAACCAAGATGAGACTGTCCACCGCAGACCAAGAATTTACGTTCCTAATTGAGACTTAATTAGAGAGTAATTGCCTTCAGAAACACTGAAAACGTAGCTAAAAGTTTTACCAATAATGATAGCATTTAGAGAAGATGATGACAAAAACTTAAGCATGTTGGAAGTATGCAATTAACTGTACCACTAGGACCTTTTGAAGCCCTGCGTTTTTTGCAATCTCCCAGCGATTTAGCTTTAGAGAACTGACTGAGGACTAAGACACTAAATTAAGGAGCGTAGCCAGAGCTATTAAGTGTGGGGCATAAACGAAAATGGTTTGGCCGCCGCCTCTATTTCTCTGAATATTTGCTACTTCCCCTCCCAACCCTATTTCTTATCTATTTTAAATCCAGAGCAACATCATGGCAAAACTTCGGAAGGATTTGCACTCCCTCCCTCAATTCCCCAATGGCTATGCCGTTGACTAAGTTAGTATCTTACACAAAGGACAGCTTAAAGCTACATCAAACAAATATTCTGGAAAATCAAGACAAGAGGTAATCTTATTCCTAAAGGAAAAACACTGGAAACATAAGAAGACCTCTCTCTTTCTTTGAATCTTTATAAGGAAGGAGAGTCTAGCAACTACATGTGGATAATTCGATCATCTTTACGTTCACAACGCTTACATTTATCAATGAGAAAACTAATAATAGAAAAAATCAATTCAGTAAGTTTAGCTACAGCCAACATAATAACGATTACCAATGCAGTAACCGGGAATATCATAATCATTCCAACTTCTAAATAATCAAAAATATTCAGTAGCTGAACCAATGGTCCATATGGTACGCTACCATACTCGTATATATATGCATAAATTGCATTTATAATGCCCGTGATGCATAGTAAGGTCAGGGTAATTTCATTTGTAGTATTCAGAAAGCTACTGCCAAAAGGTTGACAGAGAGCATTCATGTATAAAATCATGATAGCAAGAAGGAGAAGCAGCAATGATCTCACGCCAGGCTGTAATACAAATGTGTGGCAAAGTGAGAGGAGAATTGTTTGAAGAAGGAGGATAGGCTCCCATGATAGTTTCTCTCCTATCTCTCCTGATATTTTGTAACGAAATGGACCTTCAATGACATTTATTAACTGCGGTATTGTTGCGTATCTTCTCCTCATTGTGACGTAAGGTACCTCGCACTGACCATTGGAGCTACCATCAGATGTCACAGATCTCTTTTTTCTTATACACCTCACCATTGTATATATAGTAAATGGTAGCGGTAGCAGTAGAGCAGCATAAACACATCTGATTGTGATCTCCCTATTTCTCATGTAGTTTGGTAACTTTTGAAGTGTATAAATCAATGGTATAGCCCACAATGCAATGAGCATGATAATAGCATATTGCCATGGCTGATAACAAGGCACATTACCATCAATAAGCAAAATTCTATCACCATTGACGAGAGAGATGCAGGAGACAAGAGATAAGATGGTTGATGTTAGTGTAGAATATCCAAGCAATGTTAGTTGCAGTATAGCAGTGAGCAATCTTGGTTTTACTTTCATAGAGAATTTCTGAATAAAGCTACTTCTACTGAGGTAATGTGAAAAAGCATAGATAGACGCATAGAGGGAGCCAGCAAATATAAGGCAATTTACTGGAAAAAGAGCTTTAATCCACACCTTTGTAATGCTTCCCATTCCATGAAGAGGACAATGAAATTCACTTCTTAGGGGCATTTGGGGCATGTAGGTTGAATATACTCAGAACTATTGCCTTCAAATCACTCAGATATTGTATCTCTCTATTTGGTTTGTACAAAGTTAAGACTGAGTAAGCCTGATAAAAGAAAAATATAATTTTGATCAATCCTCCTGTTGTCGAGTTGTTGTTGGGTTCAGTTTTGCTTTCATTTATCTCTGTTTCATAATTTCTTTCCAATTCTTCGCCGTCGATGTTTTCACGTGATACATTAGGTATTGGATCATAACATCTTTCCCAATTTCTATTTCTTCCTTCCGGCTTATACCTATCTCTTTTGGAAACAGATAGTTTATCTTTTAGGAAACCAACCCCTCTGCTAGTCACTGATGCAAGTTTCTTTAAATTGAGTGCTTTCAAAATAGCTGGGAATATATCTTGAAGAAAGATGAACAGCACAGTGACTAGCAAGCACAGTAAGATTGAAATTGTCCAGAACTTTCCCGTCTTGCAAATCTTTCTGTCAAGACAGTCATTTGAGAAAATACTCTGGAAATATCCTTCCTTACACTTGTCGCACAACCGACCAGTTCTCTTTCCGTTGCAAGATTTTAATGATTTGCATTGATCTGAAGTCTGACAGCAGTAGCCAGGAGGACATATAATCATGAATGCTTTACTTTTGTTTACATATCCCCAAAAATTAGGCCTGGGCTTGATGCCTTGTTGACAAACTGCTCCAAAGCTACATGAATGACACTGCATGCTTCTAGTGCTGCTAAGGCCAGAAGCTCTACTCGGTGTTAGTGTATATGTACCCTTTGGAAAATGTTGATAACTGACCTCTGTACTCTCATCTTTTCCAAAAGCTCCCCTGTTAGATTCAGAGATATTAATTATAGATCCAAGTGGGCATTTGAAAGTCGGTACTCTTTCCCCAAAATTGAAAGCCTTTAATCTCGCAAAGAAAAGTCGTCCGTCTAGGTTGTTCTCCCCTCTAACGTCAAATGAGACTTTATCTAATCGCAGATTTTCACTATATGAATACCACATAGTATCTAACGAACTTTCAAAGCGAGTACTGAACTGAGTCTCTTTAACCAAGATTGTCTTGAAGTAAAAACTCAGGTATACTCCTCTTCCAAAGCAAGTAGCAATTTTATCGATAAATGAGCTGTTGTAAATTCTCAACTCCATTGCCTCTGATAGGCCACGAACAGAAATAGCTCCTCCACATCCCCTTGGTCACTATGAGCACAAAGTGCAGTTACTCTAGCAAGCATGAAAATGAGAATCTACTATTGTGAGGAACGCTGACTGGAATGATAAAGCTCCACCTCTATTACCAACATTACGTTTGAATGTGCAGTTTCTAATAACGACTTCAGATGTTCCGTAAATATTTACTACAGCTGCTGCGTTTGATGAACCGATAAATTCTCGAAATGTGAACTCTCCATGTGGATCGATAGCAAAATCTTGTGCTTCTATAGTTCTCCAACAACAACTGATATTTGGGGTGTTAGAGATTGATGTTTGCCTATTGAGTGTACTAGAGAATTAATCATATGAATCTTGAAGCTTTTCTCCCAACGCTTGTCTGTGCACTCCTTCATCATAGCATTCGCGGTATATTGTGCATCTTAAATACTTGTGCTCTTAAATGTGATGTTTGTTGATGTGAAGTCGCACGAACAATCGAGTGAAAAAGACAATATTCCAATTTGGTGATTTGCTATTGTAGTGCAGCTCTCCATCAGCATAAATGAATGCTGGAGCTTCATTACTATGAGACTTTGATTCAATTCTACTTGCATGTTAGACGTAGGGAATTCACAGAGGCAGTTATATACTGTTAAATTTGCGGTATATCCATTCATAAAATAGTCCCCAACTTCAGCTAAAGTAGTGTCACGAAAGTTAATATCATTAAATGTTATTTCACACTTTCCTTGAACCACAAAACAGCTAATTATCAAAAAACTATCTCTGAGCCGTTATGCTTAAGTGCCTCTGGAAGCTCCGGTTTTCTTGTGCTGAGTGGGTGCCCTGTGATTTAGGGATTAGGACTGAGTTTATTAACCCTCATCCATTCCGCAATATTTGCTAGTTCTTTACGTGCACATTCACTCATCTGCACAACATTATTTGAGGTGATTGTGAAAGCTGTTTCGCCAGTATAGATGTTAGCATGCGAGTATTGTAAGTATTTTTCGAAGTCATTGAAGTATATTATAAAAAGGAGGGGATCTAAACAAGATCCCTGAGGAATCCCGCATGGGACTTTTCTAGGCTTAGTTTTAACACTAGTTAAGGCGCAAAATTGCTGTCTACTTGATAGGTAAGATTGAAACTATTCTCCTTCTCTGTCTTTTATCCCATACTTTTGTGGTTTTTGTATAAGTATGGCGTGATCTAAGGTATTAAGGCCTTTGTTAGGTCCAGAAATATAGAGGTTGATTTTTCTACAATCAATGTTCTCATACCAGTAATCAATGCTGAAAATAAGTGATGTCATTGTTGAATAGAGCTTGCGATAAGTGGCCTGATTGTCTGTCAGAGTATTATTGATTGTAGCAATCTCTTTATTAGATTGAATCATGACACCTCATAATATCTTGCAATTATCATTCTCACTTACTCCATCAGGCCTGTGTTCGTACAATTTATCAATGTTGTGAAGTTTGTATTTTTCGCATAGACGCCAATGTGTGTACCTTGCAACATTATCATGCCTTCGCTTATATTCTCTCTGTGCTAACACACTGCATTCACTAACAATGTATGAAACTGTTTCACTTTTATTGCTACACATCCTACAAAGTGGCGAGGCACTGGCTTTATCAATATTAAACTTGATATAATTTGCACGTAAAGCCTGTTCCTGTACACTGTAAATCAAAGCCTCAATACATCCCTTCAAATCACTTTTGTGTAGCCATCACCACCTTCTACTTTGATCTTTTTCATTCACTTCTCTGAGGTATTTTCCATGAATTTTTTGGTCCTTCCATTTACTAATCCTTTCTTTATGTGTCAGCTTTTTGAACTCTGTTGGCTTCATTGCTTTGTCACAACCTGGCAAAGTGTTACTCTCTCTAACTGCAATGAGCAATGGCTCACTATGGTTCATCAAATACTAACCAAAGCTATTTCTTCTGTAAAAACACAGCTCTTGCAACCTATGAGGCCCCGGTCACCCTTACTTCTTGTTACATATAATCGATCAACAACGCTTTTAGGATGAAATTTCTTATTTATCGTCATAATTTTCCTGGTGTTCCGATCCATCTCATCAAGTTCAGCTACAGTCCATTTAATAATACCAGCTCCATATCTCATTAAGGACACTGCCGACGTATTCATTGCCTTGATCTCATTCTTTCCATTTAGTCTACTTTTCATGATGGCATTTGTTCTACGCAGATACTCTTTCCTGAAACTTTCTTTCATCGTACTCTTTTTGATTCTATCAATCTCTGTAATTCCAAGGTATTTATATCCTCCTTCTTCAACGTCTGTATCTTTTCACCACTAGGCAATTCCAAAAGATCACATCTTACTACCTTCGCTCTCTTCAGAACAAGTGTACTACACTTCTTGATCCCAAATTCCATGCCTGCATCAGTTGAAAATAGTTCTACCGTAGATACCAATGCATTTATCTCACGCTCAATTTTCCCATAAATCTTAAGATCGTCCGTGAATAGCAAATGGTTTAACTTTTCCCCAAACTTCAGAGTATACCCCATTGGGACTTTCCTTAGTATTTCTGTAAGGGTTCTCATACATATAACAAATAACAAAGGGGAAAGGCTGTCTCCTTGGACAATCCCTCTCCTGGTGTTAACCTTGCTCAAGAGCTCTCCACAAGACACCAGCTCTACATTCCAACCCTTCATTGACCTCGAAATAAACTCAACAACATTCTTTGCTACACTTGCTGGCTCCAGACTCTCCAGTATCCAGGAATGCGGAATCATATCATAAGCTTTCTTATAGTCAATCCACGCCCTTCCCAAGTTAGTATGTCTCTTTTTGCAGTCATTCAGCACTGTCTTGCCTATGAGAAGTTGGTCCTTCCCCCCTACGTTTCCTCCTGCACCCTTTCTGCTAATTTGGTAACTTGCCACTATTCTCCATAAAAACTTACAAAGCATTGGATGTCATTCCAGTAAGTAGCTTCCAAATCAGAGGCAAGCACGTTATTGGTCATAGTTATCAATAGCATTTCCTCTTCCCGGATCTTTTTGGCATAATATAGTCCTACCTGTATTCATCCAGTTAAGGATTTCAGTCTTGCCATTCAGTCATTCATTCAGTTGATCTGCAATTCTCTTATACAATTCCATTGAATTCTTCAGCCAATACCTTTGAACACCATTAGGTCTAAGACATTTCCAGTTTAGAATGTTTCTTGTTTCTTGGGTAATCATTTCAACTGTAATTGCAATATTTTCCTGTTTCCTGTCAGCTTTTCAAGCTCTTTGTTCTCTCACCCATTCAGCATCCTATGTATGTATGTATTCAATATTTAAAGTGAATAACAGAGTTAAGCTAAAGCTTGTTTACAATCTGGTTCACTGAAAATAAGAAAGTGAAAATAAATATAAATAGATAAATGAATAGGTAATAAATAAATAAATATCCTTCCTATAATGTACTTTGCTATCCCAGATATTACTCTAAAATCGTATACTTTCATCAGCATTAGGCTTAACATCACTATTTACCTTTCTGTTCAACTGTTAGTAGACTCTCCATTGATCCTGGTGAAACAATCTGTTTATTTCGTATTACTCAATTCTCTGATCATATCTCTTAATTTTCATAGACTTTGCTTGTAAGCGTTGTTTCAACTCTTCTAAAACTATGCCTAACCCTTTACTCTTAACTTTGTATTTCTGCTCAAGTATCTTGTATTTTTCTATCTTTTTGAGATCACTTCTTCTCTTTCCTCAAACAAATATGTCTACGTATCTCCTTAATTGATTGATTTATTCTTCGCCTCCAAAAAGGGTCTTTTGTTTCTATTCTTTTATGACTAGGCTTTGGGCCTAGTTTTCTTCCTATCAAGATAGAACAAGCCTTTACTAAATTATTTGTTGCAGCTTTATTATCTGTTACTACATTTTTTACATGCTCCCTAAGTACTGCTCTATCTACCTTCTTAAATCCTTCCCGTTCTGTGTCAAGATCGTGTTCTATTGTGCTTTCTGCTTCCTCTAAAAGTTCTCTATCATAATCAAGTAGTTCTAATATATTTGCAGAAGCCATAGGACCATTATTGTTTACCACGTCGTTTTCTTCCACTGGTTCCTCACCAACATAAATTTCATGATCTTCATTCATTTCAACACTTATATTCACCAGTCTCTTCTTAATATCTGCAAGTTACAACTCTGTTAACCACCCATTTCTACGTGCCATTCGAACTTGGTCATACGACCTTTAATCAGTTACATGCAAACGTTGTCGTTCATTCCAAATACTATGCATTCGTCTTCTGTAACCCCTAACTGGCTTATCACCTTCATCAACAGGGTTACTTTAAAACCAAAATTCCATGACAGCTATGTTCATTTCTTTAGTCCACCCAGTTCTAGCAGTATCAGGATGACGACTGGGCCCACGCTACTCACCCGTGGGACACCTGCCAGACGAGGCACTTTCAGTACCATGACTTCCAGTACGATTGACATAATTATCTGTAGTCTTCATATCTTTCATTTCACTCACAATGAGGTAAGTGCTTTTAAGGTGTCACAAGCACCGGCGTTTTAACCGAGACACCATCTCTAGGGTGGCTGTCAACCAACTGTTAGGCTAAAAAGTCCCCTCTACCCATGAGACAGACTAGCCCCCGCCAGAAGCCAACCTGGTACTTCATGGCCTCGGAGAGAGCTTACTGGAACTACGCACCTTGCTCAAAGGTGTCCTAGAGTTAGTTGCAGCAAAGGGTAACCTCATTCCCACTTCAAAACTCTGCAACTAGTTGTAGTTTTATGTCATATCCAGGACAAATTATTATTATTATGGCCGTTGAGCACTGCAATAGGTCGCGGTTTGTACACAACCATGAAATTTCTTGATTTTATCTTTATCTACTGCTACAATTACGCATAACATATATAGAACTGAGGATTTTATACATTTGATTTGTTTCATCACGTTTCACTATGGATTGACTCCACTCCTTGCACTATTTGTCATTTGCTTGTTTTGTGGCGGTGAATTTAAATCGATAGGCCGTCATGCTTGGTGTTGCAAAGAAAAACTAAAGGCCACCGATAAAGAGGAACCACGAACGGGAGAGGCTTATTTCAAACTTTATCAGTTCCCTCCAAGATTGACATAGACTGACATAAACTGCAAAAACAAGAAAAAAAGTGAAGTGCTGCAACCTGTAATGGGGAAGCCTACCAAGGAACACCTCTTGTTTATATTTATTGCATTAGCTATAATCAATTTCACTTTCCCTTTTGAGCATCTGTGTCAGTTTCACATTCTACACATGGTTGAAATTTTGAATACGCAAAACAGAAGCAAGACATTGCTTTTAAAGAGCAACTGTTCAAACGCAAGAACTGGTACTTTGTTGGTCTAGGGAGTTCCTAAAATTGGTATTGCTTCACGTATTGCTTCAGAATTGCCTCACGTAGCGTGGACGCTACAATAGAAGAAAATTGAGAGACAGTCTATCCAAGCAGGAGAAAGTCTATAAGTACATGGATCTGTGCTTTCCGCAAGTACTTAGAAAGTGATTCCTTTCTGAGTTATTTTGATACTAAAAGGGTACGAGTCCTAAAATATTACAGATTCGATGGAGCATTTGAAGAGAGGATCATTGAAAATGATAATCATATTGTTTTTTGGTATTCTTCTATCCTGCACTATGCAAGGTAATCATTTGTATTATTTATTGCACTATGCAAGGTAATCAATTGTATTACTTATTGCACTATGCAAGGTAATCATTTGTATTATTTATCTAGCTTTTACTATCATCTTTAAGCCAGCAGTGTAATGCTTAAAATGCTACTTTGATGTGCAAAAAGTGGATGATTTGAAACTCGGCTGAAACCGGGGACAAATGCAGCAATATAGCTGCGTGAAATACTGAGAGGAGTGTTAAGCCTCTCCAACTCTCTTCACAGTCCACCACGGGCGACTTAATGGCTAGAATGAGAAAGGGGAGACAACAGCAGTGGCGATAGGAACATTTAAATCTACCTCACAATGCAGTGATCCAGAATAATTATATCTATGTTCTATCTTGAGCTCTACTTTTACTTTTAACTATCACTTATGAAATGCATAGAGTACTCGTTCTAATTGGGAACGGCAACAGTCTTAATGACTGAGAGATTTTAATGACAAGATGCCTGCAAGATGGTTTTCATATATATACATATCTGTGATAGCTTTCGATATATCTCGTAATGCAAAGGGCAACAAAGGATTCCATACAAAATGAATGCAGAATGATGAATGGAAAGTTGTCTTCATTGAAAAATCTTTCATAGGTTACAAAGTTCTGATTTTGCAGCCTACTCTTCAAATTCACAACTCCAATCAGAAGTTGAAAACTGTTTTGCCATGAATAATGCAGCAAACTATGCCCTAGATTGCTTCCTTCTATCTGTTCTCTTCTTCTCTCTATCAAGCTTTCAGAGGGCCTCATCAAGGCTATCTTATAATAAGGAAATGATACATCGATCATACTAATGATAAAGCCTTGAAAACAAACAGAGCCGCCCCGCCAAGGTTGAGGGAGCAAGAGAGGCAGCTGCCCCTCTATCTTCTTCCATGGGGAGCAGGGTGGTAAGAGTTGCCCTTCATACTGAACTGTTCCCATGCCTCTTATCATGAGTAGGATTTTTCGGCGTTGTAAACAGTGTATTTTAAGACCGCCAGCATTACATGATATAATTATGAGATTATATACTAAACATTAGTGTGAGCAAGGCGAATAGCTTTGCATTCGAATATTCGAATATTTGGAAGTTATTTGACTATTCAATATGAAAACATATTTCCGAAAAATATTCGAATACTTGGTTCAAACTAAACTTTAGCACACTTTTTACACTGTTATCAGCAAAAAATCTTACCTCCTTGCCTAGTTCAACTATGCACATCAGCAACAGCAAAACAGGATACCAAATGCTATTATGATACATCTCGATATCTATCTGTGTTGTATCCGCCCATGCTCAGTTGTAATAAACGATCGAACAGCATATAAGGTATGACAAAACGATCACAACTGCTAACCTCAGAATAGCGCACTACCACTCTTCTGAAACATTACTTCAATGTGGATCTTATGCAAGGTAACCCGTCAGGTCATAGGACTATTTCTGCTCAGAAGTGTCCCCTCAAGAGGATACGCTAAAAATGCATTTTACATTTTGCACATTATATGAAAGCTAATAATAACCAGATGAGCAACCAAAAATATACATGGCTTTCTCCACATAAGAAATCTGAGAATTACTTGATATTTTCTTCATTTTTCTGGAGTAAACTGACTAAAAATCGTTTCTCTGTCTTTGTTAATCTTGCAGATATAAATTCAAATTCTATCTTTAGCTTGTCGAATATAGGAATGAGGTAGTATTGATTTTTGCAAGCGATGAAAGCAAACTTTGGAGCTTGAGCCTCATTTTCTTATGAATTTTATCTTATCTAAAAAATTTTTAATGTAAAGCAATTAATAGGCCAATAAGTTAGGGCTATGCTGGTTAATCAATGAAAGGTAGTAACTGACCTATAGTCACTTAGAAGTGATTTCTGTATTGTAG
>WIPJ01001468.1:45358-73338 GCA_018155075.1 Cassiopea andromeda
AAGTTGCCATTCAAATGCATTGCTGGACTACCCTGTCTTTTATATTTTCTTTTGGTATTTCTTACATAAGTAGAAAGAAAGCCTACGGGAACCTGCTCTAAGTGCTGGAATTAGAAGACCAGAAAACTTGGAAAAACAACAAAGTACTCCACAATTAAGCGAGCTTCTGCAAGTTTGAAAAGGGCCTTCTCCTCTATGGATCTTTAACAACAAAGCAGTCTTTTTCAACTGTTTTAAACTATTTGACTTTATTCGAATCTTAGATGCTGAAAATTCGGTATTTAAAATTACGTTATTCTATTTCTAATTGTCCACACTACAAAACATTGTCCTCCTGGTAGAGAGGTTTAAGACTAAAGTCTAACGCTGTGAAGGAACATGCATATTCATAGCTGTTCCCTCACTGTAAACCTAGTCCCCCTGCCTTGGGTACACGCAGGCGTCCCTGAAGACGAATAAAAGATAATTTTATTTTTCTACTCACATAGGTTTCTGCAATGGTCGAGAGATTTTCGTATCTCCATCTGGAAACGACAGTACGGGTTGTGGAAAGATGGACATTCCGTGTCTCACGATCCAGCATGCAGTTGGTAAGGTAGCTCTATCAAATGCCATCATCAAAATCGACGGCAGCCATGGAAACTTTACTATAGAACGTGCAGTAAAAATTTCTCAGGAAATGAATATAATATTTACGTCATATAATGGAGTGGCATGTATCTACACAGTTAGAGATGCATTGAAACTTTCCAGGTACGGTACATTTTTGGCAATAGAGGCCTCTACCAAAATAAGAAAGTGTGAAATAATGGTCAATAACATTAACTTTCATGAAACTGCTTTAGTCAAAACAATAGACTGGCTCTTTACACAACGTATAATTAATACAATTTTAACAGTCAAGAACTGTAGCTTTGACTTCTCTAAATCAGGTAGCCAAAGAGTACCCAATTCTAATAATTGGTTCCATCAAAATCTCATAACGTTGAAGAGTCCGTATTCGTCTATAACAATGAAGGACTGTGTAATAAAAGCCAATTACCAAATCGGAGTATGGTCTTTTTGGGTTGGTCGCGGGTGCTTAGAGTTCACATTAACAAAAATCGTACTAAAGAATACAAAGATTGAAGATGCAAGATATACAGTCTATGCAATGATGAAAGATTGCACAGATATCCCTGGGAAGAAAAGCTTCAAGCTTTATATTGTAAATTCTTTAGTAAGCTCAAGAGGAAAACACCGATCTCGAACACCCCAAATATCAGTTGTTGTTGGAAAACTATACAAGTACAAGATCTGGCTATCAATCTACATGAAGAATTCACGTTTTGAGAACTTATCGGTTCTAACAAACACAGCAGCTGTAATGGATGTTCGAGGGCCATCTGTAGTCAGTATTAGAAATTGCACATTCAGAGGCAATATTGGTAACAGAGGTGGAGCTCTAGCATTCCGGTCATCGTTTCTCAAAATAGTAGATTCTACGTTTTATGATAACCAGGCTAGAGTAATTGCACTTTGCGCTCACCTGGACCAAGGAGGGTGTGGAGGAGCTATTTTTGCTGTTGGCTTAGTAGGGCCAACGGAAATGAAAATTTACAACAGCTCATTCATCGACAACATGGCTGTTTGCTTTGGAAGTGCAGTTTACTTGGGCTATTTCAAGACAATATTGGCTAAGGATACCCATATTAGTACCCGCATTACAAGTTCATTTGATACTCTATGGTATTCATACTGTGAAAATCTGCGAATCGATCAGGTCTCTTTCGAGGCAAAAGAGGAAAGCACATCAGACGGAAGACTTTTCTTCACCAGATCAAAGGCCCTAAGTTTTGGGGAAAGAGCACCGTCCTTCAAATGTCCAGTTGGGTCTGCAATAAATATATCTGAATCCAGCACGGGCATATCTGGAAAAGGTAAGAGTACAGAGGTCAGATGTCAATTCTGTCCAAAGGGAACTTATACATTAGCACCCAGTGCACTGCATGGCATCAATGGCACTAACAGCAAGCAGAGAAGTCTTCAGCCACATTGTTATTCATGCAGTTTTGGATCAAGTTGCCAACACCGTATCAAACCAAAACCTAATTTCTGGGGATATGTACACAAAGGCAAAGCATTCATGGTTGTATGTCCTCCTAGTTATTGCTGTCAGACGTTGAATCAATGCACAGCATTGAACTCATGCAACAGTAAGAGAACAGGTCGCTTATGCGGTAAATGCAAACACGGATATTTTCAGAGCATGTTCTCAAATGATTGTCTTGAAGAGAAGATTTGCAAGACAGGAAAATTCTGGGCAGTTGCTATCTTAATGTGTTTGTTATTCACTGTACTTTTCACCTTTCTTCAAGATATATTCTTAGTTATCTTGAAATGGCTGAATCTGAAGACTCTTGTTTCAGTGATTAGAAGAGGATTTTTTTGGCTAAAAGATAAACCATCTTTTACGAAAAATGATGGACATGAGCTAAGACAAGGAAGTGTCAATGAAGAGAGATGTCGTAATATTAATAATGAGTGCAGTGAAGAGAGCGAAGGTGAGGGAGTGGAAAGAGATCATAATGCAGAGATGATTTATATGATTGACAGCAAAACTAAACCCAACAACAAGTCGATAACAGCAGGATTGATCAAAATCGTTTTCTTCTTTTATCAGATTTTCTCAATCTTGACTGTATACAAAACAAATAGAGAGACTCAATATGTTAGAGATTTCAAGCTATCGATATTGAGTATATTCAACTTAAATGCGCAGGTACCTCTAAGAATCGAATTTGATTGCCCTCTTCATGGAATGGGAAGTATCACAAAGGTGTGGATTAAAGCTCTTTTTCCAGTAAATTGCCTTATACTTGCTGGTTCTCTCTACGCGTCTATCTATGCTTTGTCACACTGTTTCAGCAGAAGCAAATTTATTCAGAAATGTTCTACAAAAGTAAAACCAAGATTGCTCATAGCTATACTGCAACTGATATTGCTGGGTTATTCTACGCTAACGTCAAGCATTTTGTCTCTTGTCTCCTGCGTCTCTCTTATCAATGGTGACAAAATCTTGGTCATTGATGGTAATGTGCCTTGTTATCAACCATGGCAATATGCAATTCTCATGTTCATTGCACTGTGGGCTATGCCGCTGATTTATGCACTCTATAAGCTACCAAGTATCATGAGCAGTGGAGAAATAGCTATACGAGGTGTGTATACTACTCTACTGCTACCACTACCATTTGCTATCTATACAATGGTGAGAGATGTAAGAAAACTGCGAGGTCCTGCATCTGGTAAAATTTTCAAGGAGCAACATTTGTCTTCTGACATTCCAACTACTCAAAGAGAGGACGTTCCTAACGAGGTATCCCAGTTGCTGAATGTGATTGAAGGTCCATTCCGTTGTAAAGCATCAGGAGAGAAAAGAGGGAAGCTATCATGGGAACCCATCCTTCTTCTTCAACGAATTATCCTTTCACTTTGTCACACATTTGTGTTAAAGCCTGGAACGAAATCATTGCTTCTTCTCCTTCTCATTATCATCTTTTCATATATGAATGCACACTATCGACCTTTTGACAGTGGCTTTCTGAATGCTTTAAATGGCATTACCTTCATCTTGCTGTGCATCACTGGTATCATTAATGCAATTTATGCATTTCTTTACGAGTATGGTAGCGTACCGAATGGACCATTGGTACAAATACTGGATATCTTTGATTACTTAGACGTTGCAATGATTATGATATTCCCTGTTATTGCATTGACAATTCTTGTTGTATTGGTAGTAGCTAAGTTTGCTTTTTTGTCTGGTTCTCTTATTAGTTTTCTCATTGCCAAATGCAAGTATGGTGGCTGTAGAGATGAATGAATTGACTGCAAGGTCTGTCTAGAGCTCTTTCTTTGTGAGGCTGGGGAGAAGAGGAGGCTTTCTTTACGCTTGCTCTGCATTTATTGGAGGGAAAGGGTTTCCCTTGTCTGATTTTCCAGAGTATTTATATATCTTAAATGTTAGTTGGTTATTATTGTGAAATTGTAGAGATAGGTACTTTTTTGATCTTCTGCAATATCTGTATACGCCAAATGCTATGCCATTTGTAAGACAGAAAGCTGACTTAATGCTGACTTGGTTGCCTATATTTCTTTTGATTACGCTAAGAAATAGCGGTTTCATTACTGGTGCAATTATTGATTTCTTGTGATAAATACTACAGGAAGATGATGTTAATCATTTTACAACAATTTCATGCAATTCTTGATTTACAGTGTTACTCTCTTGCTGTAAATAATTTGTGCTAGTCAGTTAGTTATCAAGAACACTGTGCACCTAATTATATTAAGTTATATAAAATCTTGCTAAGCAATTTTCATCTTCATTGCTTTGTGGGCTGTACCATTGATTTATGCACTTTATAAACTGCCAGAATACATGAGAAATGGAGAAATAACAATTCAAGGCGTATACACAGCTCTCTTATTACCACTTCCATTTGCTGTTAGTGTAATGATAAGAGGCTTAAGGAAGACAGTTTTTGTGAAGTGAATGGGAGTTCTTGTGCTCAATGCATGATGATGTTGCTGTTGCTGAATGTTATTGAAGGCTCATTTCGATATGGGTTATCAATGGAGAAAAGAAAAAGCTATCATAGGAGCCTACCCTGCTTTTCAGAGACTTCTTCTGTCACTTTTCCATAAATTTATATTAGAACCTGGCAAGAAATCTTTGGTTCTCCTACTTCTACTGTCGACCGTTGGAAGCATAAACTTTCTCTATCGGCCTTTTGGCAGAGCTGTTTTGAATGTGATAAATTGCTTCATTTTCCTTTTATTGTACATGACAGAATTGTAAATGTGGTATATGCATTTATTTAAAAATATGGAATCATGTCTAAAGGGCCATTTGTGCATCTATTGGATAGCTTTAATTATTTTGAGGCTACAATGACTATGATATTCCCTTTTAATGCAGCTGCATCTCTTGCTAAGCTTAATGCATTTGCTCCTTCTGCTGTTGGACAAATGGTTGCCAAATGTAAGCTATAGTAATTTAGTTATGATTTAATTGAGCTCAAGAAATAGATAGGTACTACTTCTGTATGAAGCCTAGAGTAAATCAAGGGGTACTTTCGTTGTAATCAGATTTACGCAGGGACTTACCTCTACTATATTTGGGGGGAGGGGGTGTCAGGTTGCCCTGCGAATATTTTTTGTCTGTGACATTTGTTTTCTCTTCAGTAACAGTAGTTCACCAATGGTCCTGGGTCCAGTAAGTTGCCATACAGTAGTACATTGTACTACCATTTTCCCTTCTAATCGGTAAAATTTTTTCAAGATTGGAGGGAGTGAGCCAGCCCAATACCCCCTTAAATTTCGTCCCTGCATTTGCAGATAAGAATATCCTTACCTAGGCCTCGTAATTTACCTTTACACCACTGAGTGCAATGTAGTTTGAGTTTCATTTAATATACAGAGTTGTCTTTACTGCAAGGAAATTTAATACCTACAATTTTGCTATTCCCAATGCTGACACCATCTATTTATTTTTATGTTAAATGATGGAGAGTAAGAGGGAAAGCTTATCTTTAACAATAACTACAGCTTTTTGGTACACCCGATTCATAACTCACCTTTCTTCACTCAGCGGTTGTTGGCAACACATGTATTTCCAAGGACATTGCATGGCCAGATATAATTTATTTAGAAAAACAATATCATCAAAAATGCCAACTTTGCCCAGTTCTAATATTAGCGTATATTAATTTGCCACCACATCCACCCAGTTGACTAAGTATTTTGATTGTACTAGTAACTTTCTGTATATTCAATGCTCAGACCAATGAAAGTGAAGCACTGTTTGCAACTTACAGCTACGTCATTTGTAGTCATTTCCATTAAGTGCATTGAGTAGTAGGTAATTGGATATTAATGTGCAACATTCCATAGCTGGACGAACGAGACATTTATTATACATTTGGTGAATAGTAGTGATTCGAATTTCATGTCCCCATGAGACATTGAAGCAAAGTAGGCTCGTTTTTCTACATACCCAACAATTCCATCTTTCAACTCTGGTACAATAAAATTGGATCTATGTTTGGTTTCGTTTTCGGATCGCTGGCTGTAATTTTCATAAGTAAAGTTTGCAGAAAACATATCATTTGCAGTTCTTTTACGATGAGGTTATGTCCAATTATCTTTTTCCGCCCCCATTCGCTCCCAATCATAGTATTTCCTTCACTTGAAATGTCTCCATAATCACACTAAATTAGTTTACTTGATAGGAGTAATGTTTTGCAGTTTTCAATTTCTATTAAAGAAATCTTAGCATGATAGTTTGAGTTGAAAATAACTTTTCACATCAAAGATGATGCAAAAGATATTTTTGCTGTCTGCTGTGTTGAAATTTGTAGAAATTTTTGAGCATGTCAAAATTTGTTATTCCCTTTCAGGCTTCGCTATCTTTGAAGTATTAATGGTTAAGTATGCTATAAAAATTATTGACAGCTATCTTAAACTCTCTATTTATTACATTTATTCTGAAATATGGCGAGATAATGCAAACATTAAAAGTCATTTTGTATTGTATAGTTCAGTCTTACTATCAGAATTCAAATTGAGGGAAATAATACAGGTTGATAAAGCAATCAATCTTTCTATGTACATGAAGAGTGTACAGACAGGGGATATTTCTAGAAATTTTAACAAGGGGAGCTCTAGGTGCAATGTCAGAAAATAGGTGTGGCCCGTTAGCAGCCAGGCCCATATTTATGAAAATAGAGACATGATAGTTTAGTCCAATAGTGATATAATGTAGTCAACATCTAGAAAGATCTCAATAGCCATATAGTAGTGAGGAAATTCATAATAGCAATATCACACAAACCATTGGTAGCAAGGTTAATGTGCTTGGAAAGCAAGATTGATACAAAAATTTTCGGGGCTGAGCCCATCCCAAATGAACAACAATTTTAACAAGGGGGCTCCACCCCTCTGAGCCTCCCTGGAAATCACCCCTGTTTACGGACCAACAGACAACAGCAATAGCCCTAGATTGACAAGTTCTAGTCTGGATTTATCTAGCAGCAAAAGTGGTCACGAAGAATTAAAAGTCCTTGGGCCTCTTCTATTTCATACAAAAATACTGTCACCCTTAAAACTAGTCCGCAATAGGCAATACATGTTTGACAATTGTTATCTGCTAGATACTACATTACCTTTTCTAGAAGAATGGTCCTGAACGCTTTGATCTATTATTTACATTTGCTATTGGTTTGAATCAGCACTAGGGATGCTTGTTCGGAACTAAAATGATCAAGCCCGAGCACCGGGCTTAAAGGATTTTAGTTCGTGCTAAACCTGGACTTTCCCGGGTTTTTCTCTTAACTAAATATCAATGGTCTAAAGCAAGGCTGTTCAATTAAGTTTTCACCCGGGCCACATATCAAAACCAATAAATAAAGTTTTATTGGTCTACGGCACTGCACATTTTGAACTGCAGGTGCAGTGCCGTAGACTCGTAGGCAGGAATTTAGCCCGGGCTTCTGGGTTGATAAGAGTCAAAAATCCGGGGCTTTGAGGCTCGGGCTAGTCCATGCGGGCAACGCACTGGGCGGGTACAGGAAATAGGCAAAATATGATCACCATTCCATTTTTTTCATATCGACATGGCTAAACACTGAATAGATTTTTGAGCAAATGCAAAAAATCAGATCAAAGGATTTTCTAGTTTTTGAGATATAACTAGCCAAAGATTCGAAAATGGTGAAGAAAAACTAAATCGGAAAACTAAAAAATAAGTAAATGGTTTTTCATGTTAGCAGAATGATGAGTCCCATTCTGTCATAAGTGTGTGGAATTATGGGCTACATTTGGTCACATTAAAGTTCTGAAGTATTCGAATTTGGTTGCGAATTCGTTGAGAGATAAAATTGTGTTCGTATTTTGAAGAAAATTTGCAATAAACCTGCACACAAATTTTTCCTAAACTTTCCTTGAAGCTTCTTCGGTCTTTCAATATATTAATTGTTGAAAAAATTCTACCATATCAATGTATAAATAAATGCTATGAACGTTTTATGTCAAGATAGTAGCAATCAATTCGAAAGATCTGACGTACAAACAGGGTTTAGAAGTAGCGCTTTCTTGCAATAATGGAAAGCTATCTTAACAACTCAAACGCCATTAGTGCTTTCGATATCTGCAAAGAACTTTCAACAAATAAGAAGTAGTAAAATGTCTAAAATTTAGAAATACGAAGAACTCTCGTGACGTCAAGTGCCAAAATTACGTCAGTTGACATTGATTTACTTGTGGAAAGGTTTCTTACTTTAGCAATAAATAAACTATGAACAAGGGGCACTAAAATGTTGCAAAAACTGCGGTTTTCAACTGCTATTGTTTTCGCTAGAATAAGAAACCTGTGCGGTGCAAGCCTTCTACAACATAACTAATGTCAACTGAGGCAATGTTTGACAACTAACGTCACAAGAGTTCTTGGTATTTCTAATTTTTACAAGCTTGGCACATATTTTTGTGATGTTTTTCCAAAATTCTATCCATAACTCTGCATGTTTCTTCAAATGTTAACCATAGTTCCATAAACTGATATCCATAAAGATACCCCTAAGCAATGGTATGTTTCCATACCCCAAACCTACTAACATTCCCCCGACTTACAATTATCGTATGCATACCTCTTTTAGCAATGATATTGTATTGTTGACCTTTAATCTGAGTTTCATATTTAAGACTTGCATTCATGCTTAAACATGGTTTATTTGTTTTTACCCCTTCCTTGTGTTTAAACATTTTTTGCTACCCCGCCTAGTATAGCTCATTTTTTAAGCTACCCCACTATTTTCTCTTCCGCTCCACCGCGGTCATAAATAATGACCACTCTCTTAGCTAAGAATAATAATTATACTAACAGGTCCTTCTGAGTGAAGTTTGCAGATAAGTGAAAGTAAATTGCTGCTTACAACTTAGGCTTATGCGATTTGCTGTAACCAAATAGCGATATTCTCTGCTATGGAGTTTACTAGAAGCCAGTTCAATCCTTATTACACGGACTAAGTTGCAAGTACATGCTCATACCAAATGTGTTGCATTCTTTCGTAAAAGTGGAAAATTGTCATTTGGGGGGGGGAGGGCACTTGTGAACACTTTTGAATTGAGTCGCATCGCTCTACACCATGAGACATTAGCAATGTAGCTTGGCTTTCTACTTATCCCATAATGCTATCCTGAAACTCTTGTTAAGCAAACTTGTTTTTATGTTTGGTTTAGTTCTCAGAATCACTTGCCAAAAAGTTCATAAGTGATGTTTACGTAAAATGTATCATTCTCCTGAGCTCGATACTACTATGTTGCAACTAGCACTTGCGTTCATACTCATGTAGCTTCTTTCCGTCACCTCCCCTTCCGCCAATCAAAGTAGAACTTCTATTTGCAATATCTCCACAAACACATTACATTCATTTTCTTAAGTTTACCAAGAATATGTCTTTTTCCATTTCTATTATAAAAGTTTACCAGAAAATTTGGAATAGCAAATCACTTTTTTGTATCAAAATTACTTTAAAAATCAATCTAGCTGTTTTTTGTGATGGAACATGTAATTAATTCTGAAAATGTCACATTTCGTTGTTCTTCTTTGAGACTTCTCTATCTTTGCCAGTATTTGTACCAGGTGTGTCGGAAGCACACTAGGGTAATGGGGCGTCTCTTTCCTGTGGGGCACCAGGCCACGCCCTTCTATAGCCACGTACTACATTGGCAGTGTCCAATAATAATGTTTCTCTGGATGTGCTAGGATTGAGCCAAAAAAGCACTTACAGACAAGCCGCTGAACTGATGTCGTAAGAAAATCTGTTAGAACTGTAAGAAAAGTGGCTAAATTGATGTACAAAATGTTGAATTTTGCAACACTTGCAGTCAAATAAGCACTGTTAGATAAAAGTCGCCTAGTTCGCAAGTGTTATGATACTTGTTTTGTATACATCAAACTATTACATACTACAAGAAAAAGAACAAATTACAAAAACGATACCGCACGGAGTATGCTCTGTCACACCAACCCTGGAGCCAACACATATAAGGAATCATTTACCCTCTACTAAACGCCTCAAAAGTGAAGGGAAGGAATTTGATTTACGATACTTTGACACCAGGAGTGCACTTTAAAGCATTCCCTGGTCTAAATTTTTAGAAAACAATTTGACAAAAGGGAATTCTTGCACCCTTTTACTGGGGTTGGAGAGGTGATTACCCCCCTGTCCCTCTATTACGTCACCCCTGATTGATAGGAGGTTGCTCTACAAAAATTATTGACAGGAGTCTCAAGCTCTCTAATTTTGCTAAAAGTATTGCGAATTTTGGTGAGATTATACAAAAATTAAATGTCGTTTTCAATAGTATAGTCCAGTCTTAAGAGCATGATTCACATTGAGTGGAATTATGTATTGTAATAAAAAAATCAATTTTTACGTATGTAAATTGAAAACCGACCAGAAGACAACAGCAATTGCACTAGGTTCAAGAGTTCTATAATAGATGTGTGTCTAGCAGCAAAAGTAGTCATTGAGTACTAAAAGTCCTTAAGTCTCTTCTATTTCACAAGGAAATACTTTCAGCTTTAGCAATAGTCTGCAAAGGCAACACAGGTTTGGCAATCTTCATCTTCAAAATAACGTACTGCCCTTTTTAGACGAATGGACCCAAATGCTTTTATCTATTTATTACATTTGCTATTGGTTTGAAGGAGGACCACCCCAATTGTAAACACACATGTGTTTAGAACTAGGTGGGTGATATAGTGTCTTATGCGTATTAAGTGAAATGCTGCTAGTGCTCTACTCTGAAAGTGGAAGCCTAACAAGGGACATGTCTAGTTGACATATATTGCATTAGCTGTAACCAATTTCAATTTCCCTTTTGACCACCTGGTGTCAGTTTCCCATTCTGCACATGGTTGCTATTTTGAATAAATGAAACAGAAACAAGACAGTGCTTGGAAAAAACAACTGATCATATACAAGAACTTACATTTGCATCAGTTTTGGAAATTCCTGGAATAGGTTCATTCTGTAGGGCCATTGTCACGAAATTTCGACCAGGAATGTAAAACAACTCTCCTGTTGCTCTCGGTTACTACTGCTCTTTTAGCAAGCATCAATGATTGGTACCTGAATATGGATAAAGGAAAATATGCTGGCCTAATTTTTATTGACTTAAAGAAGGCTTTCAATGCAGTTGATCATGCAATCCTACTTAAAAAATTGAAAATGTATGGGGCAACTGGTCTAGAACATGAATGGTTCATATATTATTTGAATAACCGTGGATAGTTCTGCAAGATAAATGGTACTTCCTAATAACTGAAGGAAATCACCTGTGGAGTTTCTCTAGGCTCCTGCCTTGGGGTTCACTTCTATTCTTGATCTATATTAATGATCATCCGTTTTCCATGCAGAAATCAAATTTCAGCATGTGTGTCGATGATACGGCTTCTTCCCTCTCTTCTAGAAACACCGATGAGCTTCAAAATGACTTACGCTGAGATCTATTGAAGCTGCAGAATTGACTACATGCAAATAAACAGTATTCAAATGTTGTAAAGACTCAGTCACTTATTGTAGGCTCTACTCCAAACATCCGTAAGATCGAAAGCCAGCCTCATGCTCAACTGTAGTTTTCCATAGGTGAACATGTAGCAAAAGCGACTACTAATGCAAGGTACTTACGAGTTCAGTTAGACAGTCAACTCAACTGGTGCAAACATATTGATAGCATTAGGATCAAAGAAAATCGCTCTCTAGGACTTATAAAGTATTTTAAGAAATATCTACTACTTGATACACTTAAGAAAATGTACAGAGAGACTGTTGAGCCCCACTTGAGGTACTGTTGTTCGGTTTGGGGCTGCTTTAGTGAATCAGAAATTAGCACCTTGCAGAAAATCCAAAATAGAGCAGTTAGACTTGTAACGACCAGTTCGTATTATGCATCAGCTGCTCCAATAAATCAGGACCTTGGCTGGTCTACTATAAACGATCTTACGAGAAAAGAGACGGCCACGCTAACATATAAATCCTTGAAATTACTTGCTCTAAGCTACTTGAAACTAGAGAGCTGGTTTTACTTTCATCAGGCACTGATTTTAAGATACAACTCCTGAAAACGATTAATGGCCAAAAGGCTTTTCCATATAGAGCTACAAAACTATGGAACGGTCTAGAAATACAAAGCAAACAGGCAGCCTCCTTGAAAGTCATTGTTCGGTTTGGTGCGTAAGAATACTTTGGAAGATCAACAAAAAGATTGATTCATACAAAACAGACGATTGCAAAGTCAACATATCTAGTTCACTCTGATTCAAATAGAAAAGAAATATCGTATCTGAATGAAACAACTGCTTCTTTTGGTTATTTCAATCCTCTATTGATCCGCAATGCTTGCATTTGGCAATGAGATAACCAACAGCAGAGGCAAGAAATACAGGGAACCTAGCGAACATACAGTGAACCCAGAATTGTAGCTGCAATCACTGGAAATACCATAGTCATTGCAATGTTCAGGTATGCAAAAATATTCTGTAGTAGCACCGATGTTCCATTCAATACGATACCATTGTCATAGGTAAATGCATGAATTGCATTGATAGTGCCTGTTATGCATAGCAACATTAAAGTAAGTCATTTACAGCATTCAAAAGGCCACTGCAGAAAGGACGATAGCCAGCATTTATATAAACAAAGATAATAACGAAAAGGAGAAGAACCAATGATTTCATGCCAGGCTGTAGTACAAATGTGCGGTAAAGTGATAGGACAATTTGTTGAAGAAGAAGGATAGGCTCGCATTAGAGCTTTCCTCCTTTCTCTCCTGATGTTTTACAGCGAAATGGGCCTTCAATCACATTCACCAACTGCAACATTGTTACGTTTGTTCGCTTCATTCTGAAGTCAGGAATTAATATTGTCTGGCGCAGACTGTTAGAACTATCATCCGATGTCACAAGTTTCATCTTTCTTAAACCTCTCACCATTGTATAGACAACAATTGGTATTGGCAACAATAGAGTTACATATAGACCTTGGAATGATATCTCACCTGTTTTCATGTAGCTTGGCAATTTTTGAAGTGCATAAATCAATGGTATAGCTCACAATGGAATGAACATGAGAATTGCGTATTGCCATTGTTGATAACAATATACATTACCATCAATGCACAAAATTCTATTGCCGTTTACGAGCTTCATACAGGTGAGAAGAGAGAGGACGCTTGAAGTTAGGGTTGCATAGCCCAGCAAAGTCAGTTGCAGAATAGCAGTGAGCAATCTTGGTTTTGCTCTCGTAGAATATCTCTGAGTAGGATCATTTCCACTGAGGAAATGAGATGATGCATAAACACATACATAGAGCTAGCAGCTATAAGACAACTTATTGGAAAAAGAGTTTTAGTCCATACCTCTATGATACTTCCCATTCCATGAAGAGGACAATTAGATTCACTGTTTAATGGTACTTGAACGTTAAAGTTGAATACACTCAGTAATAATGCCTTTAAATCTTTAAAATATTGAATCTCTCTATCCGACTTGTATACAGTGAGGATTGAGTGAATTCAATAAATGAAGAAAAAATTTTGATTAGTCCAGTTGCTATCGAGTTGTTTCTAGGTATAATGCTTCCTTCATCAATCTCTGGCTCATTATTTATTTCAACCGCTTCGCCTTCGCTATCGCTATGGTCCAACTGGTTACCATCTATCTTCATCAATGGCAACGCTTCACCTAGCCAATCAACTTTTCCGTTAATCAACGACGCAACGTTATCGATGTATAGTATTTTCACGATACAAGAAAATACATCTTGAAGGAAGATGAACATGACAGTGAACAGCAAACAAGCGGTAATAGCAAGTACCCAGAACTTTCCTGTCTTACACATCTTATCTTCAAGGCAATCATTTATGAAAACACTCTGGAAATATCAATTGCTCGCATTTACCGCATAATCGACCTGTTCGTTTACTGTTACACGTGTCCAACGACTGACAACAGTAACCTGGAAGACATGCAATCATAAATGTTTTTCCTTTGTATTCATATCCCCAGAAATTAGGTTTGGGCTTGATTTCACTATTGCAAATTTCTCCAAAGCTGCATGGCTGACAATTTCGTTGTAGTTCGCTCTGCAAGTCTTTAATTTCATTCATCTTAAGCACGTTACCCCCGTGTTAATGCATATGTACCATATAAACAATATTGACATGCAACTGTCAAAAGGAGACATTTACACCTATTTACACTCCACTAAAACACATTATCTACAAGAATACCCAAAGCTTCATCAAATCTCATTACTCTTTTAAACTTAGTATAAAAGTTGGTGAGATCCACATTTACGTTGTTTCTATAAGGAAATTAATTACACTGCAAGTCTTGAAGAAGCTTGAGCCTTCAATTGTTTTTATCTCCTTATTAAATTTGAGCAGCTTTGAGTTTTAGTATTCTTACAAAAATGTTTGCAGCTACTGAGACTTCTGTTACAAAAATTACCGTAAATGACTGCATAACTGCGCAGGAATGAATAGCTGCCACTGCCAAATAGGTCCCCCACCAGATGAGAGAAAAACATAGACATAAGCATCCCTGCAGAGCAAGACCCCTAAGATGGAAAGAGCTTTTATTTGACATGACTGAAATCCAGTTTTGCATAAAGAACTAAATGTTTTACTATGTTCATGTAACTTTACTACTTATAGCACACATCCTTTGAAGAATGATTAGCGTAAAACCCCCAATAAGCTCTCCCTCTCTAATAAGCTTCCTCTCTATTGATCTCCCCTTTTAAAGCAAAAATTGCAAATATTCACCCACTCTATCAAGCCCCCCTCACTCATGAAGTAAGTGATTGAATGGTTCTTGAGGCATGGAGAATATTTCCAGATGAGATCACTCGCAGATACTATTGCCCATGTACAGAATTACATGTGCGTATTAGAAACCTAGAGAATACTGATCATTTTGAAGGAATCTAAGAAAAGAACGTTTGTATAGAATTCAGATGAAGAGAGTATTGTTGAATAATGTGAGTAAACTTTTGAAGCTGCTAGCAACGAGTTTTCAAAAGAGGAAATGCATAAGAAATTGGTGCAGGCCAATGCTTTATAGCTCCAGCAAGGAGATGTGCTGCTGCTAAAAGCACAGTTTTACACTGAGTAAAGATGAAAGCTGAAATAGTTGAATCAGTTAAAGGAAAACATGCCTCTAAGAAGAGACAAAGACTGAAGACTGTTACATGCAAGGAGTTAGGCCATGTAAATGGCTTGAAACTGCAAGATACAGCAACATTCTATCAGCTTAAATAAATTATAATAATTTCTTGCCACCACAGAGTAACTACATAATTGTAACAAAAATAATTTTTGTTGTTCTAATTCTCTTCAAAGACGTAGTTAGTCCATGGTGGCAAGAAATTATTATTGTATTTTGCAAATGCCCAGTTCTCAAGAGGAATCAGAACAGGTGGTGTGAAAAAAATGAAAAATTTATAAAAGGGGATCCCCGTTTGTTATGTACCTAAGAGTATCACAGTGACACAAAATGTGATTTATCAGATCCCAAAGAGCAAATCACAGCCAAAGTTAGCCTATTAACATTGCTGAATTTAGATGCAGATCTTGAAGCCACAACTTATTACTAGTATGTATGGTGGTCAATTATAGAAACACGATAGATATATTTAAGCGATTAATAAGGAAAATAACATACCCCGTAGGCTGCAAGAGATAATAGTACCGAAAAGCCATTTGATAATCATTTTAAAGCGATCAATAGTTGCCAAACTTGCTTAGAGAACCTTGCTCTTACGGGGAAGATTGCTGGGAAACGCAACAGAGGTAGACAACGAATGTCGTTTATGTCCCAATATCAAGGAGAGCCAAACGACATCATTCACAACGCCTACGACCGACACAGATGGAAAATGTACTCAAGAGTGGCCGCCAATGCCTGGAACAGGCTCGGCAATTAAGGAAGGAAGGAAGTTGCCAAATGCACACAAAACTTCAAGTGATACTTCCTTCCAATGTTATCCAACTTATACTTATTTCCGTTTTCATATAAAGATAAACTGAAAGTATTAACTGCTGGTTGCCAATACTTCCCTAATTTACATGAGTCTTCAAATGGTCCTTCCTACCAATGCCAAACGTCCTCTAATTATTTGAATTTCCTTGAACAAATGAAACAGAAAATTTTGTCAGCCCATTGTCAAAAGTAAGCAGTGGCTCCGATGAAAACAGATTTTTGCCAATTTATAGGAAGAGCTTCGGTATAATATTCAATAGAAGAGAATGAAAAAACTGCATGTAATCTTGGCTTCATAAGGAATCACCAAGGTGTTTATCTTGGTTACACGAAAAGATTGCATAGCATGTTTTAGTGTATCCTATCGCTCCCCCTTCTGATGCCTTCCATGCATTTGCTTTCAACTGAAGCAGTATTGCATATCTTCCAAGCCACTTATAAAGCCATTTTTTAAATAGCTCTAGAAGGCACGAGGTATTACTTCGAAATACAGAAAATCTAGCAATGACTTCTTGCTCTACCTTGTGTTAAGAGTCAGACTTCTTTTGTAGGAATAGCTAATGTTCTGACATATTACGAAATAAATATGTGCTTACATTTGGTAGACACTATGTGAAAGAACACAGAGGTAGCTTTAACATACTTACGCCAACTCTATCTAGCTCCCTCTTTATTAAGCCTCTCTAAAGCGTCTCCCTTCACAGAGAAAATCTGATTCGTAGAATCCTGAACATTAACTGAAATTTAGACAAAGTGAAAGTGCAATGTGATATGTTTCTTCTTCAATCTACTGTATTTCGGAGGTCAAATATTTTCCTGAAGCATTATTGCATTGTTGTGATGATACTTTCATTTCAAGGTAAGAATGCGCATTGCCAGCAGATGTAGCAACTAACACACTATGTTAGATTCACTTTCAAATGCATAAATCACACATTATCTCTATCCGGCTAGGGTTGAATAGACAGCATAATTCCATTACCTTAGCTCATGAAAATTTTGCGCAAATCTGATTTTTGGGTACTGCCACTGAGCGAGCAATAGGTTGCCAGACAGCAATTAAATACAGCAAAACACTTTGCTGCCCAAAAATTTGATATACATAAAATATTTCCTTTCAGATTGCGAGGAATTGGAAGTAAGTGAAAGCGAGAGTTATAGTTTGATAATGATTCCTTCCAAATACGACAAGTAATCGGAAGCTCTTTTTGTAGAAAGCCACTGCAAAAATGTTGATAGCGAAAAGGTATGTTTGCAAAGAGAATAACCAGATGGAGAGGAAGAAGCGGCCACGTTTTTGGATACATTTTCAGTTCACAGGCGTTTCTTTTGTAGTGATTCGTTTTGTATTTGTTGTGTGTGGACGTGCTTTGGACTTTGCCATATTGCAGGCAAGATTTTGCGTTTTGTATCCTCTCGGGACCCGCAGATACAAAAGCACTAAGCATTTTTGTGCTATGCATGCTTCTTTGGTGTGTTGTTTTTGACCTGAGAAAGATCGACCTGCAAGTTGTTAAAGCTCAACGTTTCGAGAAGGTATTCGTTTTTGCCTTATGCTTGTACACCGGTTTCCACGTAATGTATTTGTTATAGCTACGCCTAGTGGATCTTGTAGCTGCGAATACAACAGTAAGTTTCAATGTTAACATTTGACTTTCTGTGAATTTTATTTGTTTCTTGTTAATCATTTAAGTTTAAGAGGAAGAGTTTTCCCTATCCTTTCAATCTAGCTCAACTGAAAACTGCAAGATTCCTATTCTGTAATTGGTGTTAATTACATAATTCTAAAGTCCTATGTATAAGCATACATACATATATAAATATGGTTGCTTTCCACCCTAACCAGAAACAACTATACTGCTATTATGAAGATCTTCAAATGAAAATTCTATGACCTCTTCTAAAATTGATGCTCTTTCGACACTTTGTCCTGCAGTAAACGTTCTTTTTAAATACTAATTCGTATAATTAATCGAGAGTGTTGATGAATCTAGAGACAGCAAAGTGCAGCTTCGTGTGTTTACTGCCTCCCTCTACTAATCACGTTTCAACAACTGGATTATTTAGTAAAATTCAGTATTCTCAAATGTAATTCCTCCAATATTTTCATTTCTTCAGTTGCTTCAAAATTGAGAATTATGTTATTAACACCAGTCATCAGAACATACCGCATTTCCTCGAAAGCAAGCTGACCTTCAAAAATGTTCTGATATATTTAGGTACAGGCAACTGTTCCATGGAGGAAAAAAAGAGTGCAGGAATGAATATAATTCGCAGCAAATTTCACGACCAAGTTTTGAAGAAATTAGATTCTTGGATAAGAATTCTAAACTCAGAGCAAAACATAGACAAATTTCAATAGCTCTCTTTATATCTTATTTATAAATGATTTTAGCAAAAGAAGATACTACCAATTGAAGTGGAACTTCCTTTCGATTTTCAGATGCAGCCTTCGTGATGGTGGTATAATTCACCCAATATCCATAATTGAGAAATGGGTCTATATCAATGTAACCTCCAAATTGCAGAGTGATTTCCATTGAGGATTCATGTCCTAATGGATCACGCTAATGACTACAATTTTCCATTATTCATAAGTCTCATAGTCAGGAAGAGCCCGCGTGAATGCAGAACATCAAATCTGTTTTGCTTTTATATAATGACGAGCATTTTGAATTAATTGACAGCGAGTAGACACCATAGTTAATGTTCATATAAAATGCAAGCAGCATCTGTTATTCAATATTAAAACGAAATATCATATGATATATAACTGCTTAAAAGTAGTCCATGGATGGTATCAATGCAAGAAACCCATTTCAGTTAAATTCTATCCTATATAAATAAAGGGGTTCATTCAATTGCAAATCATCAAGTTGCATGCTGGTTAGGGGGCAGGAAGCACTTCTGTTTCTAAACAAATTGCCCTATGTGCTCCAAAGCGAAATGGTAACTTTGGTATGCTGTGAAACAGTTTCTTATGTCTCAGGCAAAGTAAGGGGACGATATTTTCCTGTCATTCAAGGAAAATCCAATTGCTAATTATTAGCTCCTCTCTTTATTATGCTTAAGTATTTCTAAATAGTAAATCAAACTCTAAATAGCAACCAAACTCAGGATGCTTCTACAAAATTAAAATGAAATGATTACGGCATATCATAATAGACTAAAAAGATCACACTATTTACACTACATGACAAGTCATCCCTTCTACCTCCAACAATGACACTGAGGATAGCAAGGAAGCCTTTGGTGTTAACTTAACATTGCATTCATCATTACAAGGCTCGCACCAGAGCATGTCTAAAAGAATTCTACTGCTCTGCCTTAAATGCTTGAAACAATATGCCAGCTAATATTAGAGAAATTTAGACTCTTGGGCGCTTCAAAATAGAACTAGACTCGCACTTGCCAACTTGTTTCATAGGTACTACCTTATTAGCAGTTTGCTTGGCATTTTCATTAAACTACAGAATCACTGTGTCATGTTTATAACTGAATAGGTATTTGTGTATAAATAATACTAATGATGATGAATATTAAAGTGATTGTTTAGCTTGATGCAAGAGACTAGTGCACACATTGATCCCAAAAATAGATTATCAAAATGTCATAAGTCCTAGTTAACTCTGGACACACATAATAGTATTTTTGAATGCAAGAATAGTTTGCATCGGTTTTCTTAATCATCTTTAGATTCCCAACGCTTGCATTTGGCAATAAGAACTCCAACCATAGAAGCAACAAATCCTGTAAACTTAGCAATCACAAGAGTGGTCAGAGTTATCACTGCAATGACAGGAAATATCATAATAATTACAAATTCAAAGTAATCAAAAATATCCAATAGGTGCGCAAATGGTCCTCTCGTAATGCTGCCATATTCGAAGATAAATGCATAAATTGCATTGATACTTGCTGTGATGCATAATAAGATGAAGGTAATGCCATTTATGGCATTTAGAAAGCCACTGCTGAAAGGGCGATAGTGAGCATTCATATATAGGAAGATGATAACAAAAAGGAGAAGAAGCAATGATCTCATGCCAGGCTGTAGTGCAAATGTGCGGCAAAGTGAAAGGAGAATCCGTTGAAGAAGAAGGACAGGTTCCCATGACAGTCTTTCTCCTTTCTCTCCTGATGTTTTATAGCGGAATGGGCCTTCAATCACATCCAGTAACTGCAGCATTGTTACGTTTCTTCGCTTCATTCTGATGTAGGGAATTAAGACAGTCTCGCACTGATTGTTAGAAAGATCATCAGAGATCGCACGTCTAAGCTTTCTTTCACCTCTCACAATCTTACAAATAGTGAATGGTAGTGGTAGGAGCAAAGCTATATAAACACCTCTGACTGATATTTGTTCTTTTCTTATATATCGTGGCAACTTGTAGAGTATATATATCAGTGGCATAGCCCACAATGCAATGAACGCAAGAATTGCATATTGCCACGTTTGATAGCAAGGTACATTACCATCAATGTACAAAATTCTGTCACCATTTTCGAGAGATATGCAGGTGACTAAAGACAAGATGCTTGAAGTTAGGGTTGAATAACCCAGTAAAGTTAATTGAAGTATAGTAGCAAGCAACCTTGATTTTGCCTTCATAGAACATTTCCAAATAAACTGATTGCTGCTGAAATGTGACAATACAACAGAAATAGCATAGAGGAAGCCAGTAAATAGAAGACAATTTACTGGAAAAAGAGCTTTAATCCACACTTTTGTGATGCTTCCTATCCCATGAAGAGGGCAATGAAATTCTTGGCTTAAAGGTACTTGTGAATTTAAATTGAATATGCTTAATGCCAATTCCCTCAAATCTTTAAAGTATTGAAACTCTTTACTTGATTTGTACACGGTGATGATTGAGTGAATCTGATAGAAGGAAAAGACTATTTTGATTAGTCCTCCTGCCTTTGAGTTCTCGTTGGGTGTAGCGATTCCTTCATAATTCTCTGGCTCTTCATTTCTTTCTACCTCTTGACTCTCCCTGTAACTGTTGGGTTCATTCTCACTTCCTTGGTCAAACTGGTAACCGTCGCTCCTCACAAATAGCAACGTTTCACCCAACCATCCAACTTTCTTCCTAAGCAAAGACAAAAGGTAATTCAGATTTAGTATCTTGCCTATAAACAAGAATATATCTTGAAGGAACATGAACAGAACAGTGAACATTATACAAGTTATGATAGCAAGTGTCCAATATTTCTCCGGTTTGCAATTCTCCTTTTCAAGACAGTTGGTTGTGAAAACACTCTGGAAGTATCCATCCTTGCATTTACCACATAGTCGCCCTGTTCTCTTGCTGTTGCATGAGTTCAGTGCGATACATTGATTCGACGTTTGACAACAGTAACCAGGAGGACATGCAATCAGGAATGCTTTACTTTTGTGTACATAACCCCAGAAATTAGGCTTGGGTTTAATGCCATGTTTGCAAACTGCCCCAAAGCTGCATAACTGACACTGTGGCTGAAGTATTCTCTGCTTGTTCTTAATCTCACTAAAGCCAGACATGTTACTCGGTGTTGATGTATATGTACCATATTGACAATATTGGCATGTAACCTTCCTTGTTCGAAAACTTCCATGACTTGAATTCAGGAAGTTAAGCATGGAGCCAATAGGACACTTGAAAACAGGGATTCTCTCAGAGAGGAATAAGTTGTTTGTCCTAGAAAGAAAGAGCTCTCCACCTTGCATACTATCCTGCCTGGCTTCAAATGATACTTGATCTAGTATCATATTTTCACTTGATGAAAACCATATAATATCTGATGAATTTGTGAAACTTGTAATGAACTGGGTTTGCCAAACTTCTATTTCATGGACATCTCCCAAGTATATAGAACTTCCCACGCACGTAGCTTTGTTGTTGACAAATGAGCTATTGTAAATTTTAACTGAATGTGGGTGATTGTTAATATCAAGAAATACTGCTCCTCCAACTCCTTCTTGATCCTTGAGAGAACAAAGTGTAATTATCCTAGCCTCATTATCATAGAACTTAGAGTCTATTATTGTGAGATGATTTGATTGGAGATATATGGCTCCACCTACCACTCCGATATTGCCTTTGAATGTGCAGTTGCTAATAAATACTCTAGATAGCCATTTAATCTGCATTACAGCTGCTTTCATAACTCGAACCAATAAATTTTCGAAACGAGAATTCTCCATGTATATTACCAGCAAGTCTCCTTGGTACTCCTGTGCCCCACCAACAAACCAAAATTGAGGAGATGTGAATTTACATTTTCCCCTTGAATGTATCAGTGAATTAATTACAGTGAGCTTGGAACTTTCTTCGACCATAGCATGGGTGCATGTATGCTGATCTTCCTGCACAACGTACCATGCATCTTCAATGTACGTGTTCTTCAATGTGATTTGTGTGGAAGGAAATTTTGTGCACGTTCTACTAGATGGGTACTGCAGTATTCCAATTTTGCAGCTAGCTTTCATTATGCAGTTCTCAATTGATATGTATGAATGCTTACTTTTTATGACTATTAAGGACAGAGCTCCAATCTCCGGTATCCCTGATCCGGAGAAATCAAACAGGCAGTTTGTAACTGTTAATGTCATGTTTACTATAGAATAGGGTTCATGAAAATATGATGAAGAAGCCAATTTAATATGGCGGAAGTTTAAAGTGTTGAAATGCATTTCGCAATTTCCTGATCCTTTGGGGTAATCTAATGTCAAAAAGTAACCGAAATACGTGATTCCCAACAATTTTACATCTCCATGGATCCAGGCTACTCCATTGTAGGATGTAAATGTTAAATTCATACAATTGGATATTTGTACTTCACGCGTTACAGTAAAGTTTCCAAGGCTTCCATCGATTTTGATGATGTCATTTAATTTAGCCACTTTATCAACTACATATTGAATAGTGGCACATGGATTGTCCATTGTTGTGCAATTCATGTTGTCTTTCCCCAATGGAGATACAAAAGTATCTTTAGCATTGTAGAAGCCTGTGGAAATAGAAAAAGAAAGTGGTGTAATACGTAGAGTTGAGGAGAAGTCGCGGCTCCACGGCTGCGAGCCGTAGGAATCTTTCTTCTATTAATGCCTCTTTCGAGTGTAACGTTTTCTTTAGCAGAGTCGACACAGAACAGAAATACGTCTGAATGCTGATGCTTATTTTCAAGACTGACTAAATCAATTCAAGTTACCTGGTAAACATCCACGATACATAATGGTGTTAATTATTGTACATATTGAGAACCAACAGGCTAAGTATGGCATAGGGTGCAACTAATCCCTTTATCCTAGGACCTTATTAACGCTACACAAGGAAGGCCCAGTTGTTTCATGAAAATCTCCCTTGAGAAAATTTTGCTGCAAGAAAATAAGGTGATTTCGCATGAGTAAAATGACAGGGACAACATGGGAAACTTCATATCGATGCTACATAATGTGGCAGATTATACTTTAAATCTTGGCTACCGGAAGAAGGTTTTACTTTATTCTGCTAACACGGTGTTTTTAGTATATTAGATGTATAACTACTAGACAACTGCATTGCTAGAATCTTTCGAATATGAAAAACGGATATATCTCGTGATGCTTTTCCTGCATGAAATTTAATGCTCTTTCAGAATCTGCTTGTCACCACTTGATTATGTGGTGGGTGTGGCTAGGCGTGGCCATATGACGTCATTCACTCGTTTGAAAGGGAATATGTCCGTAAAACTTGTAAATCCCAGCCAAATCGTGCATTCCGTTGTTGAATTTTGTCCCCTTTCCGATTGTGAATGTTAACAGATGGCTAAGCAATGGGCGTGGCAGGGCGTGGTCACCTGACATCATTGTTATATTCTAACGGTAATGTATGGAGAATTTGCTTACATTATCAAAGATTGCATATTTTGTAGCGAAATATAAGTGCTTATTAAACTCCGTCACTAGTTTGTATATGACAATGTGTGATGATAACGCTAATGGTTAACTCGTTTTAATATAAAGGATTCCCGTAATTGATTGATATTGGGTAAATGGGAATTATTCGTGAACTAAAAGAGTAATACCGTTTCAATGTTGCATATAGTGTTTTGATAGATATTTTGGGTCATTGCTGTCGTATCCATCGCTCTCTGAATCGAAGTCTTCCCAAACATCTTCTTCTGAACTTGCATACTGCTCACCTACGAAATCATTTCCTTCTTCAGCTAACATTTCTTGGCCATTCTCGTTATCTGAAATTTCTGGATTGATGTCTTGCCAGTTCATTTCTTGAAGTTCTTCATGTATACGTTCCCCTCTTCTCCGTACGGCCTGTATATCTGCAGGCATTTGTGGCCCAAGGTACCAGAGAGGAATCAAACAGCCATTTTCTTCTCTCAGCCAGCCACTTTCACAGGGATCAATCTTCTCGATAACAGGAGAGCTGAAAGGCTTCAGGTAGTATGCGACCATATTTGCTCTTTGAATCAGATGTTTTATACTTCCTGGATCTGGTATAATACTCTGTGTTGTCTTGACTCGCACTTTGTCATATTGCCGAATTCTCGTCGTTACAAGGTCGTCACCTCGCTTTCCGCTGTATATTGTCTCATAGATGAATTTGGTGATACTAGCCTCTCCATCTTCATCCAATGTTCTTTCATTTGCCAACTGCTCAAGTAGGTAGAGAGACTTGTTTTTTCTTGCTTTTTCAAATACTGATGTCTTTGAGATGCGATAAAAGTAGCTGGTGGTGTCACACCCTGTCAGAGAATGAAAAGCTGGTAGCTGCAAACATGTGGATTCATCGAGAAACTGGGCAATCTTTCCAACATTCACAAATTTATTGTGATCAATTTGCATGCACCAGATAGCCTCTGGTTTCTTCAAAGCATAGGCATACATCATCAGGGTAAGAATGTTCGTATCTTTGGCTTTAACTATGACGGGACCCTCAGAATTGAAGGCGTGAAGTACTACCCGAGTATCTGCCTCCTCATGATTACATTCGACTGTGACATCAACGTCACCCCTGGTGATCCTTTTAGTTATGTTTCTATCGTTTATCGTTAGAGGAACTTTGAGATGATTTCTCGCTTCTGGATGCTCAACGAAATCATTAAATCGTTTAATCAACTCGTCTTTGTTTTCTTTGTTGTGCATGAACTGCTGGAAATCTTTGCTCCCCATCATTTGTTGATCATTTGATCCCAGATGAACCCCCTGGACTGCAACCTCTTTCAAGCCGCTCTGCTTCCTTGATGGAAAATTCCTGATCGTCGCTGTAATTGTCAAATACTACGACAGTTTCTTTAGCATACCAAGATGCAGGGGGTGTGAATGCTTTCAGCTGGTCATACATGTATTGGCCCAATGTTGCAGCAGGACTTGATGCTCTAATTATAGCCATCCCATCGTAGATGCATGTTACCTGACAAGGAGGAGACTCCATCACTGCTTCTGCTTGCTCAATCAAGTAATTTCTGAACTGTGACTTAGAGCCTGGCTGGTATAGCCTGCCATCTGGTGTCTTGCCAGAGGATACTTTGTTACGCAATGTGAAAATGCCTCTCGCTTGTTGTGACACTTCGCCACAATCATACCAAGTGCTAGACGATCTTCTTTCAAAACTGATAAAGCTTTTGCTGCCCTTTTCTTTTTCTTTTCCAGGCCCGTTTTTATCGTGCTCTTCTTTATTGGCGCAAAAAAATCTACTTCAGATGACAACAGGCAGTCTGTGTAAAACACGCGATGCATTTCCTCACCAACTGACCTTTCTCCAATTAGTCCATCGACTATAGCTGGTTCCAAATAACTACTTGCTTTTCATGCTTTGCCTTTGCTCCTGCAAATTTTTCATTGTGAGTACTTGAGGTTTTGACATTAAGACGATCCCTTACATTCTTCCTCAGCTTTGCCAGTATGTGGGAGTTCTTGTAGAATTTATCAACAGCTTAAGGTGATGTGCTGTAGCCACCTCTCATTGGGCCCCCGCGTATTTTACTCGCACGATTAGGACCAATTTCTGTCACTAAATCTCCTGGAATGCTTGAAAATTCGTCCCCGCTTAGGCTCACTCCAGGGCAATATAGAAACAGGTTATCGTATGCAGCAGGGTGATCTGTTTTCAACTTTGACAAAAGAATATGGCTGTATGTCAAGTACTGCAAATAGATGGGATGATAGAAGGCAAATAGTAGGGGAATGAAATGCTGCAAAGCTTGGAGATGGAGCTCCATATTTCCCTCTCTGAAGCTTACAACAAAAGAAAGCATGGCACTTACATATCTGACGTACTTTCCAACAAACTGTCCCATTGTTCCACTATTCTGCAGCATGTCAGCTTTCGTGTAGTTGAAATCGGATGACTCTTTCCAATGAATGTGCATGAGGTGACTCTTTCCAATGAATGTGCAGATGGTTTTGACTTTAGAGCGTTCAACTCTTTGTGCAGTGCCTGGGAAATGCTAACTTGTGACGCCTTGAACCTGAGTAGGGCTTCCAATGATTGCTTGTGAAGACGCATAGATCGGGAATAGTGTCGACTTTCGGCTGCTTGATCTGCTGAGCCCTCTGCAATGATATTTGCTTGACGCCACCAATCACGAAATCCCAAAGCTCCAAACTGCTTGTTAAAGGAAGGACCTTCAGCCACACTAAGAAAATGTGAAAACCTCCCATCAAGCATTTTATCTTGTTGTACTTCCCTAACTCCTTCCACATGATTTGTGACATTTTGTAAAAAACTGCTTGGTCGCATGCATGAAAATGTGCTCGAAAGGAAGACTGTCTGCTAAATCAATAATGTAATTAAGGTAGTACTTGCAAATGCTATCATCTGGAGGATGGGGAATGGTGGGTAGGTATTTCTTGATTTTGTTGCCTCGACTGATGTTACTTTCTTGTTGAAGGCAGTCCACGAACCAACAAAATCGTTTGTCACCTCTTCATCTTCAATCTTGTCTAAGTAGAGAACCTCGTGCCCTTTTATCCCTTTCTGGTTGCCTGAAGAGGCAGCCAGAGCCCACGCAAAGTCTTTGTCAAGTCTACCCTCAAGCTCACTTTTATCTTTGTCTGGCGTATGCTCATTGATAATGGGGGGTTTCCCAATCTTGTAATCTTCGTAATCAATTTGATCATCATCATCAATGCTTAGGTATCATTCTTCTGTGGGCTCAAACGACTGTTATTCTACTTCTCCAGGGAGTGTTGGCTGATTATTGTCCCTGTTGTATCGTGGGTTGTACCAACACCAGTTAAAGTCATCTGTCTTCCATTATTGTTATCAAGGAAAGAGGCAAGAGTTTCCATGAAATTTCTTTATTGACTTAGCTGATAAAATATTGATGTACTTGTCGATTGATAAACTGTAATTTTCCTTTTTCCACTCAAATGGATGCGCAATTTATGAGCGAGTGAACAAATTTCCCATACATCATCGTTAGGATCAAAGATTGACGTCAGGTGACCACACCCTGTCACGCCCTTTACTTAAACCAGCTGTCGGCATTCAAAATCGGAAAGAGGACAAAAGTTGTCGATAGACTGCCCAACTTGGCTAATATTTTCAATTAATAAGGACAAAATCTCTCTGAAAAGAGCAAGTGATTAGCCTTGTTCATACCGCGCGGACTGAGAACTAGTTTGTATGGTTGTAGGGGAAAACCTCGTTGTTGTAGTTGCACGTGTTCTTAAGGAGCTTGCGATTCGATGTAGAAACTTTTGATATTTATTATTAAAGTCATGGACATGGAAAATTGTCTTTCTACATCTTGGCCGAAGAAAGATTGCGTTGCTTGGCTTCAGCAGATAGGCCAATCAACCAGCGGTACAGTTGAAGAACTCCGTCAAAGGATTAGGAAATTTCAACGATATCCAACCCTCGTTAGGAGGCTCAGGGATAAAGTGAAAAAGAATTATGATTTT
>WIPJ01001468.1:74362-87856 GCA_018155075.1 Cassiopea andromeda
CCTGTCAGACATAATTTCATGTTCTTCTTGAACAAAATTAAGAGCACCAGCTTTCTCTGTTATCTCTGAATCCGAAATGGACCCAGGGTATATTTCACTGAACAATAATCCCATTCCATGGGGAGCAATACCAATAAGGGCTTTTCCAGTCACAGTGTTCTTGTAATTTGAAAACATCAAAGAATTTAATTCAAAGTTACTGGCATTTTGAAATTTGAATTCAGTTGCATCAATTACTAAGTCTGTTTTACCATGGCCTGTATCTTTGAAAATTTTTGGCATCTTATGCAACAAAACCTTCCAGAAGGTCTGAGATCCACCTGATTGAAAATTGTTGCCAAGAAAATGACCCAAGCAGTAAAAATTCTTTGGACAGTAACTCTTGACTTGTCAAGCACAATAGCCATTACACCAAAATGCAATGAATGTCTACATATTGCCAAAACTGTTACTAGCTCAGTTTTTGTATCAAGAGACCTTTGGCCTGAGCCCTTAGAGTGTGGGTAAGGAATCAGATGAATGTAAGGCTCGACACATGCCATTATCAAAGTAAACTGTTCAATTGTTAGCCCAGTGAGATAGGAAAAGTTCTTTGGAGTTTTCATCAAATTAATATAAGTAAATTCTTTCTCTTGAAGGTTATTAATTATGGATAATAGCTCTTGGTTCCTTATCTCCAAGTGGTTTTTTTCCTCAATTGTTACCTTTAGTGAATCTTTTACTTTTAGGTCTTTTATCTCCTCTTCCAACTTAGCAATTACTTGAGCTTCTTTTTCATGCTGTTGTGCAGTTTGATGCACATCATTCTCACAACAATTCAAATTAGTTGCTGGGGCAAATGCTCCCTCACCATTGCATTCCCAGGTAATATTCTTCTTTCAGACTTGGTGTTGTCTGAGGCACTTCCCGCTATCCTCATCACAAGTTCAAATTTTCTTTTCACTTTCTTCAAGGTTTCCCTTTGCTTTGCTGATGCATTTGTAGCAGCATTAACAGCCTTTAATGCATTTTCATATTTTATACGATGGCGGTCAACCTGACTCGGTGGCACTGCAACATTTGGCAAATCGTTCGTGTCCTTTCTCACGCCATTTTTCCAATGTTCTGCACAAATATGTCCGTTTCTCCAGTTGAACCCTGAAGTCTTTAAAATTTTTCGATACTCTGCCTGTACCTGTGGGTTACGAGGAAGCCTGTAGAATTTAATCGGCTTCCCTTTGTCATCAAGAGAATTGTGATTGTTAAAACAAAGCGCGGAGCTGCAAAACCAACGAACCATTTTGTGAAGACCGAGCAAAACAAGAAGACGGGCAACCGCAACAACAAGATTTTCCCCTACAAGCAGACAAACTAGTTCTCAGTCTGCGCGGTATGAACAAGGCTAATGACATATGCCACGCATTGCCACACCCACCACATGATCACGTGGTGAAAAGCAGATTCTGAAAGAGCATTAAATTTCATGCAGGAAAAACATCACGAGATATATCCGTTTTTCATATTCGAAAGATTCTAGCCATGCACATGTCTATACTATAATCCTACTTTTAAACCCTTTAACATTTGTTTCTAAAGCTATAAATACTCTCTTTCCAATCTATTTTTCATTACTATTTCACCCCAGATTTTTCTGTTTCATAGATTTGAATCTCAGCAGGCAACCGAAAGTGATATATTCATTTCCATAGAACGAACGACCCTATATGGTCTCAAAACTGTACAGTAATTTGGCTTTAAATTATGGAATACCCTCTCGCTCTTCATACGGGTTGCTGGCTCTATTACTAGTCAAAATTGAAAATATTTTTTATCAACTCTTATACTTATAGCAATTAAAAGCTTGTGAGATCTATCTTGTTCACTTATCATTTTTCTTTGTTGGCCGTATTTTCATCTCTTCTCCATTTCTATTTTGTTGTATGTCTTTGTTGTACTAAAAATTTCCCCTTCAATCACCCAAGGCTACTAGTAGCCCGGTGATTGATTGTAATATAGCTTATCAAAGAAAACGCATTCAAATAATAATAAATAATTTATTTAAAGTTAGCAAATATAATAGCACGAAGCTAATTGAAGCCAACTATAGAGAAAATGCGACAACGAAATACTTATAAAAATCCTAAATTTACAATAAAACTTTTGTATAAGTTGCAGCCAGCTGCAATGAAGAGGTATGGCCTTAATATTTCTTTTGAAGATCTCCAATGTTAGGGACTCTTTAATTTTTTGGCCAACAAACCTGACAGTATCAATGCCATACAGGTTTGTCCTAGCTTTGTGTAAAACAAGATTAGTGCTGCCACGAAGATTATACCATTGGTAGAAAATGCTTCTGCCATGAAAGATGGATTCAAATTGTTGATGGTTTTATAAACCTCAATAAGGAGCAGCTGTAAATTCCTCACGTGAACAGACACCGTATTACTTTTAAGGAACGTGTATGTATTGCAATTGAACTTCTTCTACAGATCCCGCCAAAATTTTAAGGGCTGTAATGTATTAACATTCCGAATTCTGGTTTTCACTTTCTACCTTGCACGTTTGACTTGATGAATTGACGAACTGCATGATCGATTCGCATTGTCAACTGCAATTCTGATATGGATTCTGCATAGATCGATTGAATTCTTACTTCATGAAATGACATTTCTGGATTCACAGATTGACGTTCTGCATTCTAGATTGCATTTTTGCATTCCGAATTGGAATACTGAATTTTAACACCGATATAACTCCATTCACATCCTACCTTTGAAAAGTAACAAGTAACAAGTAACGGCTCATAACGCTGTGCAATCAAGTACTAAAACACATGCAGGTCATTGTTGAACAAACTCACAGGCAGTCCATAACAGGATTCGTAGTGAAAAAGCTACTGAGAAGCTGTTTGTAACCACCACCGTGCCTTGTTATCAAAAAAAGAATTCTAGAACAAAGTGGCTCAAATTCGCTCGAATCAAACCGAATATCGGTAAAAAGACGCGCGCGTTACCTAGAGTCTTTATTGAATCATTTCCAAAGCAGATTTAAACGGGAATAGCTTTCAGCGCTACGCAATAAACATCATTCAAAAACACGCACGTTGCGACGAGTTGTAAAAATTCGAGACATTGTACAAATTCACAAGGACAAAATTCCGAAACATATTTGGCCTATGGGCAAATTTATTCGATATTGAAAGGAAAAGACGTTATCGCCAGAGCCGTTGAACTTAAAGATGTATGTGACGAATTCGAAGAAAATTCGGTTGAAGAACATATTTCTGAAGAACTTACTATTACTTTGATTGAAGATAAGGACGTTTTGCAGGATATAGTTTGAAATATATTCATTGTTTCGTTTTGTTGCATTCCTTTCAAGATTGACTCTTATCAATCAGATGGGGATGTATAGAGTATTGATCACCCTGTCATCACATCACGTGATGGACATATAATTGTGAAAGCATGAACTGTTTAGGAGTGAGTGAGATTTGAACGTTAAATACGCATCTATTTTGAGAGCATTATCAGACATCACAGTATGCAAGTTTCTTTCTTTGTGCTTGTTAGCTACACTATTAATAGAACTAAAGACCTGAGTACATTTCATTATGTACACATATATCGCAATCGTTTCTAACACAACAGCACTTGCTCCCTTCTATTACCCTATCCAATTCAAGTTAATTAATGCATACGAACATATATTAATCTGCTCCCAGATGCTAATTAGCTTCCCTGTATGAAAGCATGATAGATAAATTTATTAAGTAAACATAATACCTTGGAGGCTGCAAGATATAATAATGCCGAGAAACCACTCAATAATCATTTTGAAGCGACTACTGGTTGCCAATTGTATGTGAAGCATCAAATGATCTACCCTTCGAATACTATCCTACTTATACCCATTTCCATTTCCTTGCAAAAATGAAACAGCGAGATTTTCTTGTCAAAGCATGCTAGAGAGTAAGCAATGGAGCCATTGGAGACAGATTTTCGTCCATTGTACGCAACGAACTTCATTTCAGTATTCACCCTCAGTTTGGTGTTCTCAATGCATTCATTTTCAAATGACCAATAATCTGATGCTTTCAAAGTCACAGTTATAGTCATTTTAATAGTACTTGAAAGAATAAACCAAACTTCATTGTCCACTACGCTGTTAATAAGGGTGCTTCTTTGGAAAGTAGACAAAAACAGTTTTCAATAGGAAGAAAAGCTAGTTCTTGAGAATTGCGAGAATTTTGACGTATGCTAGGTGAAGTATTTGGTAAACATCACGTGAGAGAAACAAATGGTAGCCCTGATTTACAATAAAAGCACAATCTAGCCTCCTCTCTTTCAATCCCTCACCATGCCCTAATAGCCCTCTTCTTTTACAGATAAAGTTTAGCATATGCATTCTCTATTTGGTACCAAAAGCATGCCCTGGTTATGCTATCTTGAAAAATGCAAAGAGAAGCTACCATGCATTGTTTAGTACATTTGGCATCGTTGGTATCTCCTATTTCTTCCTCCGTAGAGGCTTTATACACGAAGTTGTCCAATGTCTTTTTCTACTTAGCCTTTTGCAACACTTTATCGTTTTTGTTCTGCCATTCCGACCTTTACTTTAGTATCTGGCAATGGAATTTGAATACATTCCATCTTTTTCCTTGTTTCTTTTTAGTCCTATCTTGCCCTAATATTGCATATTTGAGAAGCTCATTGCTTGTAAAATTAATCTAAATAACTGATGAATCTAGGAACAGTGTGAAGTCCAAAAAAGATACTTAGATAAATATATACAAAACTTGATATCATATATAACTATTTGGAAATATGACGATTAATAACGTAAACGTAGGTTAAGCGTAAAGCTTGAACATGTATAGAAGTCGTAAAACATGAACCAAATAGGACTGGTGTTGATATGTACAATGCTATATAAATGTCAGAACAATAACATAGTCTCCAGGCTACTAGAACCAGTAGTTCCCAGACCTCATTATTTGACAAACAGCAATGTGAAACTTCATGCCACTACTGCTTATTTCTACTCACACTTATCATTTTTCAACATCTGTAATATTTACCAACATTCGATAATATCCTATGCGAATCTTCTAATGTTCTTATTTCCGACATTTCTCAAATATTGGAATATAATTAATTCTTGAAATTCTAATTTATGCTAGTGTTGAATCTAAGAATAATTTCCAGACGGTTCACAGGAGTTTAGAAAAAGTTGAAATGCAATTCGATATGTCTTTTATTCCTTCCACTTATGAGATTAAAGAAATTTTCTTCAAATCAGTTTGCTTTGTTGTGATTCTACTTTCATTTCAATCAAAGGAAGCACGTTTCCAGCAGATGGAGAAACTAAAATATTACGTTAGATTCAATTTCGCATATATCAATGATACATCATTTCTACCCATCCATGGTGAGTCGGAAATATCGCGTAACTAATGCATTTTAAGTTCTAGCAAGGTCGAAAGAGACTGTTTGCTTGTGGCAGTTGCAGTTTTAAACACTGACTATATAGTACGCTACCTGTTCTACTTTTGGGAGAATTAGCATAGAACCAATCAGGCGGCGCCAAACTTCAAAAAAACAGACTTCGAAATACTCACAAATATATAATATCAACAGATCAGCCCCAGCAAATATCTGACAACTTGTTTGTAAGTGTGTGATTGTGTGGCTTAGGAGGAGGAAGGGGTGGATGTTAAGTGCATAATAGCTATAGATAAAGTGTTCCAGGACTTCTAGCCACTATTTTAACCACTAGTTCTATTTTCAAGGAACTTTGCAACACAATAAAGCGCCAATACTAATAACATATTTATGGAAAATTTCAGCAATCACTGGCGTTATACTTACACTAACATATAACATATTGATCTGAATATGGAATGCTACAGCCAGAGATTTACCATCATAGAGGAGCAAATAATTTACTAGACCAATACACCTATTTTTCCATGCGTTCAGTAACATGACCTTTGTACAGTTATATTCGTTTGTAGGTTGTAAAGGTTCACTTATCTTTCAGTAGGTGGCTACTGTCCTTTTAGACTAAATCACATTACAAATAATAGATAAAGCTAGGAACTTATGCCAAAGGAAATAAACAGCAAAAAAGAGCTTATTTGGAAGGCCTACATAGAGAACAACACCTCCAAGCAATGGAAAACTACTTTTGACAAAGTTTAAGATAGTGCTAAAATAATGGAAGCATAGCTAGTCTACGAACGTACCTGTCCTAACTCTGCTTGTGATCGATAACAAAAATGACTTGGCACCATTAAATATCGTGCCCTAATCAGCATCAGCAGCTTCATCATTACATTCTTCATCTACTTCCTTCTTTTATTTCCTATTATATCCCTGACAGGCTCCAGAATCGTTTTTGTGGGGATATTGATTGCCTAAAAGTTGCTTAAAAGATATGATTGAATCGGCTACAGTCATTCCACTCTGTTATACGAACATTTACTAGACAGATCTGTAGCTCAAGAGTTGGAGCCATCCTTTTTGCTGAAGGGACCTCGCTGAACGGTTTACCAAAGGTCATCATCATCGCCATCAGTTTCATCATCACAGAAACTTCATATTGCGACATAATGGTATAGGCAGAGATTGAAATCAAAGAATAGTACATCTGAAGTTAATCCCTCAAGTACAATGCTGGCAAATTGTTCCTTAGAGGAACAAAAGAGTTCAGGAATGAATATAATTAGCAACAAATTTCACGACCACGTTTTAAAGAAATTAGATTCCTGGATTAGAATGCTAAAATAAGAGTAAAGCATAGGCAACCTTCAATGGCTATCTTTATGTCTTATTTGTAAACGATTTTAGCGAAAGGAGATACTACCAACTGAAGTGTAACTCCCTTTTGATTATCACATGTAGCCTTCTTGATAGTGGTATAACTCACCCAATATCCATAATTGAGAAATGGGCGTATCTCAAAGTAACCTCCAAATTGCATAGTGATTTCCATTGGCGATTCATGTCATAATGGATCACGCTAATGATCAAAAGTAACCATTATTCAATAGTCTCATAGTTAGGAAGAGGCCGCTTGAATGCAGAAAATCAAATCTGTTTTGCTTTTACATAATAACGAGCATTGTCAATAAATTGACAGCGAGTAGACACCATCCTTAATGTTCACATAAAATGCAAGCAGCTTCTGTTATTCAGTATTAAAATGAAATATCTTATGATATATAACTGACTAATAGCAACCTATGTATGATGTTAACGCAAGAAACCCATTTCACTTACATTCTATCCTATATAAATAAAGGGGTTCATTCAATTGCAAATCATTAAGTTGCATGCTGGTTAGGGGGCAGGAAGCACTTCCTTACTAAGGAAATTGCCCTATGTGCTCCAAAGCGAAATGGTGACTTTGGTATGCTGTGAAACAGTTTCTTATGTCTCACTGGATAGTAAGGGGGCGGCATTTTCCTGTCACTAAAGGAAAATCCCATTGCTAACTTTTAGCTCCTCTCTCTATTATGCTTAAGTATTTCTAAATAGTAAATCAAACTCTAAATAGCAATCAAACTCAGAATTTTTCTACAAAATTAAAATGAAATGATTACGGCATATCATAATAGACTAAAAAGATCACACCATTTACACTACATGACTAGCCATACTTTCTACCTCCAACAAAGACACTGAGGATAGCAAGGAAGCCTTTGGAGTTAACTTAACATTGCATTCATCATTACAAGGCTCTTACCTGAGCATGTCTAAAAGAATTCGACTGCTCTGCCTTGAATCCTTGAAACAATATACCAGCTAATATTAGAGAAATTTAGACACTTGGGCGCTTCAAAATAGAACTAGACTCGCGCCTGATGAACTAAGACAAAGAAACATAAACAAGTGCATTGCAGCATTACCCATGTGCAAGAATAGCCAACTTGTTTCATAGGTACTTCCTTATTAGCAGTTTGCTTGGCATTTTCATTAAACTACAGAATCACTGTGTCATGTTTATAACTGAATAGGTATTTGTGTATAAATAATACTAATGTTGATGAATATTAAAGTGATTATTTGGCTTGATGCAAGAAATTAGCGCACATATCGATCCCAAAAATAGATTATCAAAATATAATAAGTCCTAGTTCACTCTGGACACACAAAATAGTATTTTTGAATGCAAGAACTGTTTGCATCGGTTTGTTCAATCCTCTTTAGATTCCCAACGCTTGCATTTGGCAATGAGAAATCCAACCATAGAAGCAACAAATCCAGTAAACTTAGCTATCACAAGAGTGGTCAGAGTTATCACTGCAATGACTGGAAATATCATAATAATTACAAATTCAAAGTAATCAAAAATATCCAATAGGTGCGCAACTGGTCCTCTCGTTATGCTGCCATACTCGAAGATAAATGCATAAATTGCATTGATACTGGCTGTGATGCATAATAAGATGAAGGTAATGCCATTTATAGCATTTAGAAAGCCACTGCTAAAAGGTCGATAGTGAGCATTCATATATAGAAAGATGATAACAAAAAGGAGAAGAAGCAATGATCTCATGCCAGGCTGTAGTACAAATGTGCGGCAAAGTGAAAGGAGAAACCTTTGAAGAAGAAGGACAGGTTCCCATGACAGTCTTTCTCCTTTCTCTCCTGATGTTTTATAGCGGAATGGGCCTTCAATCACATCCAGTAACTGCAGCATTGTTACGTTTGTTTGCTTCATTCTAATGTAGGGAGTTAAGAAAGTCTTGCACTGATTGTTAGAAAGATCATCAGATGTCACACGTCTCAACTTTCTTTCACCTCTCACAATTTTATAAATAGCGAATGGTAGTGGTAGGAGCAAAGCTATATAAACACCTCTGACTGATATTTGTTCTTTTCTTATGTATCTTGGCAACTTGTAGAGTATATATATCAGTGGTATAGCCCATATTACAATGAACGCAATAATTGCATATTGCCACTGTTGATAGCAAGGTACATTACCATCAATGTACAAAATTCTATCACCATTTTCGAGAGAGATGCAGGTGATGAAAGACAAGATGCTTGAAATTAAGGTTGAGTAACCCAACAAAGTCAGTTGTAGCATAGCAGCAAGCAACCTTGGTTTTGCTTTCGTAGAGCATTTCCAAATAAACTGATTGCTGCTGAAATGTGACAATGCAACGGAAAAAGCATAGAGGAAGCCAGCAAATAGAAGACAATTTACTTGAAAAAGAGCTTTAATCCACACTTTTGTGATGCTTCCTATCCCATGAAGAGGGCAATGAAATTCTTGGCTTAAAGGTACTTGGGAATTTAAAGTGAATATACTCGATGCCAATTCTCTCAAGTCCTTAATGTATTGAAACCCTTTACTTGATTTGTACACAGTGATGATTGAGTGAATCTGATAGAAGGAAAAGACTATTTTGATTAGTCCTCCTGCCGTTGAGTTCTCGTTGGGTGTAGCGATTCCCTCATAATTCTCTGGCTCTTCATCTCTTTCTACCTCCTGACCCTCCCTGTAACCGTTGGATTCATTCTCACTTCTTTGGTCAAACTGATAACTGTCGCTCCTCACACATTGCAAAGTTTCACCCAACCATCCAACTTTCTTACTAAGCACCGACGCAAGGTAATTCATATTTAGTACTTTCGCTATAAAAAAGAATATATCTTGAAGGAACATGAACAGAACAGTGAACATTATGCAAGTTATGATAGCAAGCGTCCAATATTTCCCCGGTTTGCAAATCTTGTCTTCAAGACAGTTGGTTGTAAAAACACTCTGGAAGTATCCATCCTTGCATTTACCACATAGTCGACCTGTTCTCTTGCTGTTGCATGAGTTCAGTGCGATACATTGATTCGACGTTTGACAACAGTAACCAGGAGGACATGCAATGAGGAATGCTTTACTTTTGTGTACATAACCCCAGAAATTAGGCTTGGGTTTAATGCCATGCTTGCAAGTTGCCCCAAAGCTGCATAACTGACACTGTGGCTGGAGCATTCTCTGCTTGCTGTTAATCTCACTAAAACCAGACATGTTACTCGGTGTTGATGTATATGTACCATATTGACAATACTGGCATGTAACCCTCCTTGTTCGAAAAGTTACATGATTTGAATCCAGGAAGTGAAGCATGGAGCCAATTGGACACTTGAAAATAGGGACTCTCTCAGAGGGAAATAGTTTGGTCGTCTCAGAACGAAAAAGCTCTCCACCTTGCATACTATCCTGCCTTGCTTCAAATGATACTTGATCTAGTAGCAGATTTATACTTGATGAAAACCATATAGTATCTGATGAACTTGTGAAACTTGTGATGAACTGGGTTTGCTTAACTACTATTTCATGGGCATCTCCCATGTATATAGAACTTCCCACACACGTAGCTTTATTGTTGATAAATGAGCTATTGTAAATTTTAACTGCATGTAGGCGATAGTTATTATTAAAAAATATTGCTCCTCCAATTCCTGCTTGATCCTTGAGAGAACAAAGTGTAAATTTCCTAGCCTCATTATCATAGAACTTAGAGTCTATTATTGTGAGATGAGTTGATTGGAGATATATGGCTCCACCTACCACTCCGATATTGCCTTTGAATGTGCAGTTGCTAATGAAGACTCTAGATAGCCATTCAATTTGCATTGCAGCTGCTTTCAATACTCGAACCAATACATTTTCGAAGCGAGAATTCTCCATGTATATTACCAGCAAATCTCCTTGGGGCACCTCTGCCCCTCCAATAAACCAAAATTGAGGAGATCCTACTTTACATTTTCCCCTTGAATGTATCAGTGAATTAATTACAGTGAGTTTAGAACTTTCTTCTACCATTGCATGGGCGCAATTATCCTGATTTTCCATTACAACGTACAATGCATCTTCAATGTACGTGTTCTTCAATGTGATTTGTGTGGAAGGAAATTTTGTGCACGTTCTACTAGATGGGTACTCCAGTATTCCAATTTTGCAGCTAGCTTTCATTATGCAGTTCTCAATTGATATGTATGAATGTTTACTTTTTATGACTATTAAGGGCCGAGCTCCAATCTCCGGTATCTCTGATCCGGAGAAATCAAACAGGCAATTTGTAACTGTTAATGTCATTGTTACTATAGGATCAGGTTTTAAAAAGTAGAAAGAATTAGCTAATTTAGTATTACGGAAGTTTAAAGTGTTGAAATGCAATTCGCAATTTCCTGATCCTTTTGGGTAATCTAATGTCAAAAAGTATCCGAAATTCGTGATTCTCAATAATTTTACATCTCCATGGATCCAGGCTACTCCATTGTAGGATGTAAATGTTAAATTCATACAATTTGATATTTGTACTTCACTCGTTACAGTAAAGTTTCCAAGGCTTCCATCGATTTTGATTATGTCATTTAATATAGCCATCTTATCAACTACGTATTGAATAGTGGCACATGGATTGTCCATTGTTGTGCAATTCATGTTGTCTTTCCCCAATGGAGATACAAAAATATCTTTAGCATTGTAGAAGCCTGTGGAAATAGAAAAAGAAAGTTGTCTAATACGTTGAGTTCAGGCGAAGTCGCGGCTCCGCAGCTGCGAGCAGTAGGAAGGTTTCTTCTATTAATGCCTGTTTCGAGTGCAACGTTTTCTTAGGCAGAGTCAACAAAGGAACAGAAACACGTCTGAATTCTGATGCTTATTTTCAAGATTGACTAAATCAATTCAAGTTACTTGTTAAACATGCACAATACATAATGGTGTTAATTACTGTCCATATTGAGAACCAACAGGCTAAGTATTGCATAGGATGCAACTAATCCCTTTAACCTAGGACCTTATTAACGCTACACAAGAAAGGCCCAGGTGTTTTATGAAAATCTCCATTGAGAAAATTTTGATATAGAAAAGGAAGGTGATTTCGCATGAGGAAAATGAAGGGACAACATGGGAAACTTCATATCGATCCTTTATAATGTGGCCGATTATAATTTAAATCGTGGCTACCGGAAAAAGGTGTTACTTTATTCTGCTAATACGATGTTTTAGCATATTAAATGTATCCCTACTATACTCCTACTTGGATAACCTTCAACATTCTGCTAATAAGATGTTTTAGCATATTAAATGTATCCCTACTATGCTCCTACTTGGATAACCTTTAACATTTGTTTCTAAAGCTATAAACAAACTCTTTCCAATCTATTTTTCATTACTATTTCACCCCAGATTCTTCTGTTCCATAGATTTGAATCTCAGCAGGCAAACAAAAGTAATGTATTCATTTCCATAGAACGAACGACCCTCTATGGTCTCAAACCTGTACATTACAATGGCTCTAAATTATGGAATACCCTCCCACTCTTCATACGGGTGGCTGGTTCCATTACTAGTCAATATTGAAAACATTTTTTATCAACTCTTATACTTATAGCAAGTAAAAGCTTGTGAGATCTATCTTGTTCACTTATCATTTTTCTTTGTTGGCGGTATGTTCATCTCTTTTGTTTTCCATGCATTACTATTCTTTACTGGAAGGGGAGCTCTCTCCCGATTACTTTAACTATTTACGGAGCTCCTCGTTAGTCAATTCATATAATACTAAGTGTATTTATCATCGTGATACTTTGCTGTCGTAGCGACAGAGACGCGGGCGCCGCCGGGTGTGACTAACTCATTAGCGACACCAAGGATCTGGTACAGATTCGTCAAATCGCTGTTTTCTGGACACGGATTTTGGAGATGCACTTACTTTACTTCGCATATCGAGACTTCTGACAGTGGCGGAGCACATAGCGTGCTGTGGAAATTCCACTCATTGAGATATGTGGTTGCAATCTTTACGCTTTATAGGACAAAGGTTACTGTTGAGCGGCAATGAATACTTAAAACATAAACTAGTTATATTGAAGATGTTTTGGTTTAAAGTACATTCTTTTATTGAACACACTGGACAAATTCAGACCAACAATCTTGCTGTCATTTCAGCCAATGTGGAATGTTACAAATAAATGAGCTCATTGTTATTATTTTGCACTTTGCTATATATCAACCGAAAACTTCAAACAATACTACACTTGCATTGTGGTTGGTGAAATTGTTTGGTCAGTTTCTTCAGAGGTAAACAAGGTTGATGATGGTGAAAGTGATGAAGTCTTTCCAAGACCATGTCCTTACAATCATTTTCATAGCTTCCATAAATGATATGAGACTAGACCATATGTAGGTGCATTTTTTATGCACCATAAAGTTCTAAATACATGATATATACCAGTAGAAAGAAGACATCGACCCTTTATATGGAAAGTCTGAAGTTTAAACTTGTGGTATACAATTTTATGTATAAGAACACTATCTCATGTGTGTTTGATGATAGATTTCTCTAAGAGGGATCTAGGTACATATTTCATTCTTCTTGTTTCTAACTTTCTATTCTGAAGCTGCCACTTCTGTTTCAGCAGTAGCTACAACTTAGGAAATGCTATTCAAATTTATAGCATTTGAGCACAGGCTACTTTTCTTAACCAAAATTTCAAT
>WIPJ01001473.1:17386-31490 GCA_018155075.1 Cassiopea andromeda
TGTAATACAGCTTGTAGATTAACTTTTTCACTATCGATACAATATTAATAATTCTGCTCCACTTTTATTTTACACCATGATGAAGAAAGAAATTTAAAAATTTGAATATAATCCTTTGAATTTACACCATGATGAAGAAAGAAATTTAGAAATTTGAATATAATCCTTTGAATTTCAGACATAGCTGAACCTTCGATATTTAAGAATAATTTAAGAATAATCTAAGGCTCAAAACCAAACAATTTTAAGATTATTAAAGCCCAGTGAAAAATTTGGCACTCTTACAAAAAGTGTTTCTTTACCTTCCTTATTGACAAACTTTTGAAAATGTCTTATATATTTTGATAGGCATGCAATTTCGCATGAATTCTCGCTATTACCAAAGATTCCCTAACTTTTTAATGTCTCCAGAAAGACATAGCTTATTTATATACATATTTAGTTGTAGCTTATTTTGCAGGCCAATTTTGCCAGGAGTCTTGGTGCTGTAATATTTTCTGTAGGCGTTGACGACTATAAGATGGATGACGTATGGCCTTTCTTCAATATTCAATATTTTTAATTTTCAAAGTTATTTTTATCTTTCCTTACTGCATCAATATAGTATCCGATATGACTAATTCAGTGATGTAAATACCTAGCTTGTCATGGATCTGTTTATTCTGTTCACTAACGTATTATCGTGGAAATTGCCCTCAAATAGTTTTATCTTGGTATTTAGCCATAAGGATGAGATATCATTTCTCTGTCTTTGTCGGCCCTTGCAACCCTCTGGCCATCTGTCCTGTTTGCTAGTAGTGTGAAACCAATTTCACACCCACTTCGAATAAAACTCTATTGATAGAGGTCCTTGTTGTGTACATAAGAAAGATGAGACCATGTGTACGTCAGGGCTCCTGAAACAGGGATGGCGCCAGCGGGGGGCTTGGGGGGCTGTAGCCCCCCAAAAGCTTTGCTAGGACCCCCATAGGCACCTAAATTTCCGTGCACCATCGGGACTTTATAAATTCCGTGATCTTTTTTCTTTGTTTTAGTCTTTTTCGGCAATACTATAGGCATCGTCTGTAAAGATTCTTGGACACCGCTCACTCTCGGCACTTTGACAGCTCTATCCCCCCAGCTATTTTTTCTGGTGCCATCACTGTCCTGAAAGTATTGAGAATTGTGAGTGAACAAGTTGGGGGAAAATTTGCTTCTGCATTTGTTTATTTTGACAGAAAATGCTGGAATATGCAATTCTTTTTTTAGTAAGTAATGTTGGGGAAAGGCCGCAGGGCCTATGACAAAGCCCCGACAAAGGAAAAACTGAGGAAATGGGGAAGTTTAAGTAGAGAGGGAGATGAAATCATGTTTTTTGATGTTAGAAGATGTTAGAAATTCAGTTTTTATTGAACACAGCTTGAAGACAATGCTTAGGGAGTATCAAAGTAGTTTGAGATTTAATCGGTCAACTCAAGAAAAAGTCAGATTAATCTTGTTTTCATTTTGATATAACGACTATGACGTATGCTTCATAATTTATGAATAATTGCATATATTTTTTATATAGGTACTTTTGTAGTTTCTGTGCTTTCATAAACTGTTATCATATTTTATCTCTTATCTTAAATCTGTTAGGTATTTATTTTTTTCTACTTTGTTCAATTCCATGACTCATGTGTCAGTAGATATGATGAACATGCTGATATTTCGATATCATCAAGTGTTTTTAGTATTTGTTGATTCATCAGGGTTAAAACAGCTTTAGACGAATAGTTTAATGAGGCTCTCTTTCTATAATGATTTTAAGCTTTAAAAAATACTATACGCTTTGTTTTCTGTGCACCACCTACAGCAGGAAGGATGCAAGTCATCTCGTCTCAACTGTATGTGGTCCTTTCAATGTAACTTCAATTTAATGAGGCTTAAACTCAGATCACAAAATTCTTCTAACAAAGCAATTTTATATATTGCTCTTTACTCTCAGCGGCGCACACATTATATGCAGCCGCGCAATTGCTAGGCCACAAACAAATCCCCCCTGCAGCACTTAAAGTCTCCACTTTGGGCTTCAACTACTTTTTTCAGTGACTTTATTAATTTTTAGTACGTCTATTTTTTATTTAATTTCAGAAACAAGACTCTAGTGATTGCAGTGCACTATTGCACTAATAAACTATAATGAGGTTGAGAAAAAAGAAAAAAATTATTATCGATAATTTTGAGTTATCCATTTTAATTGATATTAATTGTGTCTCATTTGTTACTTGTAGCTAAAAGCAATTGCAAATAAGCCTTCATCTGATCACGTTTTTACTGTTGATAGTTACGATGCACTGAACAATCTCATCACTTCGGTAAGTTAAAGCCTCTGCTTACCACATCGAATGCTTACCTTTCCTCTTCTCTTTGCTCAAGCGTTCTTAAGTTCAGCTCACAAAATGATTGCACATAGATTGCGAAGGTGTTCACTTGTATAAATCGAATTCTCCCTAATTCGTTCGATTATTCCATAACTTAGTTCCCAAAAATTTCATGTCTAACAATTCTAAATGGCTGTGTTAATTTAATTAAATGTATTTTGTGTTTTTAGATTGTGAGGAAGGCGTGTATTGAAATTCTCTCAGCTGTACCAAGTCATATCTGTGCTGGAGGTTTGCCAGCTGATTATATCGTATTTTTAAAAGAAATTTTTGATATTGCATGCCATACGTACAATAGCAGGGTACTCTAAGGGAAACTGCATTATGAAAATTGGCTCCCACAAACAGCAAACACCAAGCCATATCAGTTGGGATTTTATTTTTAATGATAGCCACAAGCAGCAGTCTTAGGAGGCCAAATATTATACCTGAACAGTGAACTGCTAATTTTGACGAGGGACATAACTAAGGTGATAGTATTACCCCCTATATTGGAGAAATCTGGAATTCAAATTTTAGAATACATATCTGCTCGTCAGCTTATTATACCTGAACAGGGAACTGCTAGTTTAAACAAGGGGCATAACTAGGGTGATAGTATTACCCCCTATATTGGAGAAATCTGGAATTCAAATTTTAGAATACATATCTGCTCGTCAACTTAACACCACAATGTTACGTAGGATCATAACAATTGAGTTCTCTTTGATGTGATTTTTATTCAACATTTCAAAACAGAAAAATTTGACGTATCTTTGACTGGGAATGGATTTAACAAAACGGACAACATCACCAAAGTGTTTTGCAGATTTCAACAAAATCAAACGAACTATCATGGTGGGTAATTTTTATCTCCTTTAACAAACCTTGTCAGTCTGTATATGTGGAAAGTTATCTGGAATCAGCTTTTATTTTGAACTGCATTTTTTGAACTGCATACCCTAAGGATTTTGCTTATAATTTATTAATTTTCATGTACAATATGCTATCTCAATGTCTTAAATTCTATTCAAAATTATTACTATCTAATCTTACTATTAATGTAAATTATTACTTGCTAAAATCCAATGATTAATAAACAAAGATGGCGAGCCCGTAGCCAAGCCTGTGTTGCAGGGGTGGCAGAATTGTCCTGGAGGAATCACCAGGTGCAAAATCTGACAGGTTATTTTATACTTTATGTTATCACAATCAAGTTGATGATGTTGGTGCAAGAAGAGATTGAACTTTCTAGTCTGTCACAAAGACCAAAGTTGAGCTCAACCAAAATTTCAGGAGATCCCTCCTTAGCTCCAAAGATAAAGCAACAATAAAAAATTGCAAAAAATCCCCAGAGGTGGCAAAAAGCTGGCAGCCTGTTGCCCAGAGGTGGTATTTACCACCCTATGGCACCCCATGCCATCCCATAGCTACGGGCCTGAAAGATGGACAAGATAATCCAAAAATTTATCTCATAACGATACACTTTTAGTTGCGAAAAAGCATCGTATAACAAGGTACTTTTAATTATTTCAGTATCTAACTACTATCTTCTTCAAGATACTGAGATAAAATACTACATATATCTACCTACTTATAAACCAAATTTCAAACAGCCTTTATAAAAATAGACCAAAGCAAACAGAACTTACTCATCTTTTGTAAAATTCTCTTGGCAGTTTGTTTGGTAGGAATCCTTACATAGTTTTTGAACAGCTATAAAGCAGCCAATCTTCTAATTTTTCTCTTTTCTCTTTAGTCACAAAGCCCTCAAAAGTTACACCAAACCACTTGACGTGTCCATCTCCAGCTATTAATACTGTAGGAAGGTACAGAACTATGCCGCCATTGAATATATAGACCTAATGATTGCTTTAGGAATTTCTAGAGCAGTACATAATCTCTTTGCTTTATATTCTGCCTCCTATTCTCTTCTTGGAGCTGTTCAAATTTTTCTTCTGTCAGTCACCATTCAGTTTCATTTACATCAGAAAAAACTCGTTTTTTAACAAGAACAATATTGTAGATCTGTTCCTCTACTTCACTTTGTTTTGCGCAAAGCTTCAATTTTAATCTATCATTTATTTTAGCTCCGTAATTTTGCAAGTTTCTGTGAATGGTAAAACGTTCGTATCGAGCAGCGTCACCGTAACTTCGATTGACTGCAAGGTCAGTTAAAATTTCAGTTATATGAACTTTACATAATATTGAATTTGTGCTTTACAATCATGGTACTAATCATTTTTCGTATTTTTCGTTTGCTTAATCACTTTTCATTAGTAGTCTCGAAGTGCAAGCCCTCAATCTTCCCTATTGCGTAGAAGACTGTCCTCTGCCTCTGTTTGCTTTTCTCTACCATTCCCTGTCCTTCAATGTCCCTCTCCCTTTTCCTTCCGTTCTCTCTGTCTCTCTCTCTCTATGCCATTTCTGTTCTCTCTCTCTCCCTCCTTCCCTCTTGCTCTCTCTCGCTCTCTCTCCCTCTCCCTCCCTCCCTCTCTCTCTCTCCATTGATTTTTTGCTCTAGCGAGTGGCCTCTAAACCCACTCTGGTCAAACACCTACCAAACATATATCACTATATTCCCAATATCTGCTTGTTTAAGTTAGGCCATTCCCGCGTGATATGTAGTGTTCCTTAATTTTGTAATTGTGATGAGTGCTTGCCGCACCTAGTTCGTTGAAGCAACTCTCATTACCAACATCTTTACACGATGAAAACATCTTTCCAGTAATACTACAAAGTCTATGTTAACAATTTCTTCAGATTCAAAGAACTAAAAAAGGGAAAACGAAAGATTCTTGGAAAGCAGTCTTAATATTTATGCTGGTATTATTATTTTTGGCATTGGTCCTTCTTTGGTGGTTTTGGAAACTTCTACCTTGTGTGGTAAGTCTGCAATTTTTCTACTTACAGAAGCTTGTTCAGACAAATATTGTTTTCAGCCTATCGATGCATTCTTAAGAATTAAAAGCAGATGCAACATTTATTTTCAGCAAAAGGCCAGTTTTCAACATACTAAAGTTGTAGGTACAACAAAAAGGGTCTAGATCATCTCCTTACTCTAGAGGCCGTGTACATTCGGGATCTTAAACATGAACTAAACAGAAAGGACGAGTTGAAGAACAAAGAGCTAAAAGAACAAAGAATAAAAGCTAGAAAACAAAACGTTCTGTCTGTTAGTACCACATAACGTTACCACAGCACGAAAAAGCGGTAATATACTTTTGACTTACTTAAAGCTTTTTTCGTTCGACTCTCTTTAGAGTATGAAACGTCGGAACGTTACTACCCGAGGCGTTCCTGACGAGACGCTCTGACGAGAGTCGGACGAGAAAGGCTTAGGTACATCAAAAGAATGTTGCCGCTTTTTCGTGCTGAATTAATTTTTTGTTTTATTTTATTATTGTTTTTGCTGTAGTTAATGGTATCCTTTTGTTTTTATATGCTCATAGGACCTGTGTTTTATTATAGCATTTCGTATATAGAAATATATGTTTACTTACTGTAAGCTTTAATTGATGATGAACATAAAGTTCGGGATATAGTTTCGGGATAAGCCTTTCGCACATTGCATTGTTTATATATTTTCAAAATTACGTTAGCTCTCATTTCTATTGAGTAATTGTTTTTGTTGGAATTATTTGGCTTGTTATCCAGTCATTTCTTCTGTTTTGCAGAAATCTGACAAAGCTGTACCCACTGCATCAGATGAAACGTCGGAGGTAAAAAGCTCGTGATGCAATTTACTGTATTTCTTTTTGATAAAAAGTTCATTATTACAAAATCACCTGATTGATTTTAATTAATTCTTATTTATAGAGGTACATGCTAGTAAAACAGAGCTCTATGTTTTCTTAATATTCATTTGACTATTCCTACGCTTTTCTTTCTTTGTCTAGTCTCTATTATATTTTCACCTCATTATAACTTATAGCCTTTCCATCATATTTTCCTTAATTTCTTTAAGTGCTCATTTCTTCATTCATTCCTGTCTGTCGTACACAATTTTGCTCTGTACAGTGTATACGCTAATATTCTTTCCATGTTTTGTTTACTGAAACATCCAAGTATCCTATTATTAGCTCATGCTTTCGTACACCCATTATATCATTGATTGTGTGCTTCATAGACTATTCATAGGTTTCATGCTTATGTGATTTAACTCTATCAATATCGTCCATTATTTTTATGAATAATTTTCTCTATACTAGGCAACTCAGTCATAGGGGCAGAGTCCAGAAAAAGTCAACCCCTTCTTGCGACAGTCACTTCTTTACGTATAACCCTCCTCACAAAGCAACATCGAAATGAGGTTTCCCTCCATTTTCAAAGTGTCTCATCTGCATGCATCAGTATTTTTCTCAAGCCAGATTTTTAAATACAATTACTCGACCTTCCTCAAGACTGGCATAAATTTAAAAGACCTGTCTCCGGCTCACAGCCGTGGAGCCGTTACGTTTTCTGGACTCTGCATGTGAACTTAAAATTGGGTTGTTTTTGTGTAGTTAATGGTTTATTTAATGGTTTATTGGTAAACCTCACTTTTCTGCTGTAGTCTATATTAGTCTTTTTATGTAAGCAAACATATTTTACTTTGAGTATTACTCAAGTTTCATCATTTCATATACAAATATCCATATCCTTACAATATATATATATATATATATATATTATATATTTATATAAATATATATATATATTTATCTTTATTAAGAGTATAGAATGCTCATAGTCGTGGCTGTTTCTAATTTCTTGACCTTTGACAAAGACATTTTTTCTTTAGCCGAACAAGAAAAAATGGCCAACTGTCGATGCTTCCTTTTATGGTGGAGGTGGTGTTGGTGGAGTGAAACCTGTTCGAGTATGTATCCTTAGATCATAATTAAGGGGTTCCTCTTGATAGCATTCCTAATTTACTCGCTGCAATCAGGTTTCTAGATGCAAGTAGAAAGTCAAACTTAAAGCCAATGATAGGCGTAGGAGAGGAGGTGGCAAGGGGGGCTTCAGCTACCCTCAGCTAAACAGAAATCCGTTTCATTTGGGCAACTTTTCTAAAACAATATTACGATATTGGGTAAACTTTTCTGGCTGCTCTCCATGTCTCTTTGATCTTCCGGGCAAAGCCCCCCTAAATTTGAAATCATACACCCATGAAGCCAACTCTAAATGTGCCTGCGTCTTCGCGTTTCCTATTCCTAGTAGAAGAACCCAGGAAATGAGAAGTTCTACGTTGGCGAAGCTCAATGGCGTATGTGTAGCATTACCCAAAGAGGATGAAGATGAATATAATTATGAATACAAGCATTACCCAAAGAAGATGAATATAAAGTAAACGTACATTCAGAACTAGTGCAAAGTCCTATACATTTTTTGAAATACTTCTAGTACACGTTTTTTTATAAGAAAAAAGTTTATAAGAAAATGAGGCTCAAATGGTCGAAATCTTAAGACAATCTTAAGAACATTTTAAGAAAATCACGAGGCTCAATTTCCAAAATTTAGTGTTTTTATAGGCCAAAAATCGATATTTCGTCATTATTGCATTCAAAATGTTAAAGATGGAATTCAAATTCAAGTATACAATACTAATAACGAAAGTGTAAACCATTTCAGGCAGTTTATTTCAGTAAAGGTGAAGAAAAATTTAAGAAAATCTCAGGCTCAATTTCGGAAAAAGTTAAGAAAATTGAGGCTCAGGCAAAATAATGATTTTTTTATAAAAAAAATGTGTATGGCATAGAAAAGCAATCACCTCGCAAAGCTAGTTTAGAGACTGTAACTAATCTAACTAAGATTGCTAAGATTTAGGTAAGCTGGGTAATCTGTCTTATGTAGCAGTGCATCTAGTCTAGTAAAACTTTGTTATCCACCACATCTAGCTAATCTCAATAATCTCGCTAATATATCTAGTGTTGTGAATATCTACCAAACCTTGTTACTTTTTCTTATCTAGCTAGTCCTATCTAATCTAGCTCCTCTATCTAATCTAACTTGTTATATCTAATCTAGCCAATCCTATCTAATCTAACCAGTCCAATCTAATCTAGTTACTTTATTTAATCAGCTACTCTATCTAATCTAGCTAACCTTTCTAGTTTAGATAATCTAGTTTTAGGTTACTTCAATGTAAGTAGGTTTTGATTGGAAGCGAAAAAACTTTTGATACACTGTATCCCAAATGCTGATTGCTGTTTTTATCTATGAGTAGAGATAGAGATTTGGATACAGAGTTTTAGCGATTAGTTCTTTGTTAAGCCTTGGCCAAAACCAGCGCAACATTTCTCCCAACAATTCCCAACATTGTTGGACCTTTGTTGGGTGTTGCTGGACATTATTCGATGTTGAGGTGGCCAAACCAACTCAACAATAGTACCCAACATTTGCAGAAATATCAACGACGAAAATAGCTAGGGTCTGATGTCTTCATTCACACTAAAACATTGCTTGGCGATTGCAGAAAACGACGAGAGCAGAGAGCATCGTATTTAGGCCAAATGTTATTTTTTAATTTAATTAGTTGGAAGTAAGAGGCTCCTTGAAACTCAACTAAGGCTGAAGGGCTACCTCTCTTTATTGCTATTAAATTAAATGAAAATGAAATGATTGAAATTTCGGGTGATAACGAAGAACATAGTGAAATAAAAGATAGGCGCAGCAAAGCCAGAAAAAAGACAAAGAGGAGAAATGAAAGCGGGCTATTTAATAAAATTTTAATTGTTTTCATTTGATGTTTGGTTTCCACATTTTGCAAATTGCACCCGTAACTTCCCTCGACCCAAGCAAATGAATTCAAAACGTGAAGGGCTTTTATCATTGCGCTTGCGTGAACATGATTTTATTGGTTAGAGAGGCGAAACTTTTTCAACATCATACAACAACATCCAACATCATCCAACATTTTTGACCGAAGTTAAACTTTGTCCGACATCATGCAAAAATATCCAACATCACCCAATACTGCCCAACGTGGGTAGCCAAACAAGTGCAACATATCAACAGACAATGTTGGTATTTGTTGGGCAAAAACGTTGGGTTGGTTTGGCTAGGGCTTTAATTTTTGTGATGTGATGGACATTGTCGAAGTTTTTCTTTGATAATTTTCTTTCAATTCTTGTTCCTTAGGTAAACTGGGGAGACAAAGGAGCAACAGAAGCTGGAAATAAGCTATCAAAGCCAGAGGTTTGTTGAAATGTAATTTTAAATGCAATATATTGTACTTACAGTATATATGTTGTGAATTTGAAGAATAAAAGCACATTTTATTATTCCTACTACGAAGAGCACGATGAATGCATGTATGGAACTTGTGGGGCTCAGTACCTCCAACAAAGTTAAGAACCACTGTTTGAGTTAATCAGAGTCGCTCTTGAAGGAAATTCAACTATTTACAATAATCATGTTCTTGCAAATATTATGTAACTTTTCTAGTTTAATAGGACGTGCGCTAGGAGAGGAAAGGGGGGACGAAGACGGAGAAGAAGGGGGCTGTTAACGTGTGATGTGATTGCACCAAGCATTTCATTTCCACATGAGAAAATTTTTGTCTTTTAGGATGCAAAAGTCATTGTTGATTCCGCATCCGAAAATGGCGACATGGAACAAACGAAACCAAGATGCTTTTCTATGTTCAGGGTGAATTGCTAAGTATTGCTTTGGACAAATTTATTGGAGATAACGAATACAGATAGCTATCGTAGTCATCTGGATCGAAATTTCAGATTGCTCTCAATAGCACATCTTACAGATTTAGATTTATCACATTTCTGATGTGTCTCTTAGCAGTGGATTTGCTTTCCAAGACAGGCTGCATAGCTTTGTTTTAATTTGGAGGTTGCACTTCAGTCGGAGCTGATTTGCAAAGCCCCTCTGGTTATAATCTTTAATTTTGATAAATAATATTACACAACAGAAAAGGAATTATGTTGGGCATGAAATTTGACAAAAGTTTAATGAAGAATGTACAAATTATACGGCCTAATATAGAATTGCTACTATGGAAAATTTTTTGACAAAATAAGAGAGATTTAATTTAAGTTATGGAGTTTGTTCTTTATATTCTTTGCTTTCAGTCATTTCCTCATGATTCAAATCGTTTCCAGATGAATCATCTCTAGATTATTCAAATCGTTTCCAGACGAATAATCTCCAGATGATTCAAATCGTATTCTTCTAATATACGATAATTTTAGCTTTTAGTTTAAGTTTTGGAAATTGGTCTTTATGTAACTCCTGTCCTTTCTTGCAGAGGATGTTTGTTGCTGCTGGGTCCTGTTTTGGATATATTTATCAAAAGGTTGCTTCCCGAAGGCCAATTAAAGGAGGAAAAAGCGTAAGGGATTAGCTCAATTTACTTTCACAAATTATACGATTTTCCTTTACATTATCATTTTATTTTGATATGGACAATTTTTATCTGTCAACATGAATGGCCTAATTAGCATACCCATTGAAAAAGCAGATTTTTTGGAACTTTTTGTATTTGTGTGTAGTAACCATATAGTTGGCTATTAAGGTACAAGGGCTTTATAACCGAGTGGTGGGACACACAGGCCCCCCACTTTCTCCATACAGTAACATGTTTCACTATTTTTAACGAGCTTATCTCAGGCCGTAGAGACCAAGCTTCTATTGCATATTTAATATGCAAATGCAAAAACTCCCTAGTAATTTGATTGATTGATTGATTGATTGATTGATTGATTGATTTATTGAGCTTTGATTGATTTTTAATTATTTATACAGGGTAATACATTCAGTAATGAAAAGAAAAAACTGATTTACAATGTGCCCTGTCTAAAATCCTAGCTAATCTACATACATTTCAATACCAAGATAGACGAAAATTAATATACTATATGTTCTGATTAGAAAAGAAAAAGTTTGATGATGTACAAGAACTCACACAACCTTTGATTTTTCAACGATTGCTTCAGCAAATTTTGGAAAGTAGCCAGTGAAGCGGCAATTTCTATTTCAGTGCTTAGTTTATTCCACACCTTCACGCCTCGATATGAGAAGCTGCGTTGTCCGTAAGAGGTTGCAAAGCGAGGTATTCTAAGATCGGTGTCGGTATTACGGAGAGACCGTGAACCATTTTCCGACAATTTTGTAAACATTAGCTACATATATTCAGGAGCTAATCGATTGAGATTTGTAAACTGTGGTTGCAGTTTCAAATACAATCAATTCTTTTATAGTTAATCACTCTAGGTTTTCAGTCAAACAGATTCATTATAATAATCTGTTCATAGTAGATATCCTCTCGGAATAATTACAGTGAAGGGAAGTTGAGCAATAAAGAAAACGCACTATCGTATTATCAGGGCCGTGGCTACAGTGGGGTGTGGGGGGGTGTAACACCCCCCAGGCGTCGAGCTTGTCGGCAAAGTTACTAAGAATTAAGGCGTTGTCGGCAATTTTCAGAAAATCAATGTTGTCGCAAGAAGACGATAGCTAAAATTGATTTCTCAATAATATTCCCTGACTTAAGCTTTACAGGAAATGTACTCTCTCATCAGGAATGTAGCCTCAGAGCTTTCATCACTTCACTTTACTTTTTATTTCTGATGGGTTTTTAAAGTATACTTCACAATATCCATAACGATCGGAAATAGCTAAATATAAGCGAGCACACGTTCCTTTTGACCACATGAAATGTTTTCAGTGTACCACGATGAGCGCTAGAGCTGGGAGTGGCTGTAAGAAAAGAAAATGAATCAAGAAAAAGCCACACCCAAAACCACGCCCTTCTGTCGGCAAAATTAATAGCAACAGCCCCCCACCCTTCCATCTCTAGCCACGGCCCTGCGTATTATGTTCAATAAACATTTTGCTAATTCAATATTACCATCCATTAGTTCAATCATCCAGTAATTCCTCAATCTTGTGGAAGATCAGCTAGCACTTCTGTCAACAGCAATAAAAATGGCGGAAGGCGCTATTACAAAATATGACTGTCATCTATTAGGCCTCTGTAGACCAATTATTTCATTTGCCACCATTTTCTTTGTCTTTGTAAAATGATTCACACAATTTCATTATTGTTGGTATTATACTTGTATGTTTTGCAGAAGCTTTACACCTCAAAATCTGTCAACTATAGAAGACAAGCCGGATCTACATCCAATAATAACGCATGAAGAATTCCTCAATCACGTGAAGGCTGGGGGAAGACACGTGAATATCTTATTAGAACCATGCCAGGCATTTCAATAATCACGTGAGAATATAGATAAGCTTCATTCAAAAAGAGAAGAGTAGCTCATTTGAGGCAATTAAAGATTTGAAGTGCTTCTGGCTCGTTTAAGCATTCACGAACGTTGATGTGTAGTTGGACTCTAGTTTGATATTTGGTAAGTTTATGGGTTGTACATCATTGGTGAATAAAGGCAGGAATTTTGAATTCATTCTCAGACGTTAACTGATTTTGTTGATTTAGAAATAGAGCTAGATATATATTTCTGGAATTTTAAATAGGCTTAGGTTTTGTTTTTGAACCATGACGGAAACCATTTAATGGGCAATGGATCAAACAAATGATGGAAGGAATAGACATATAAACACAGTAGAAGTCGTTTATTAAGGAAAGTAGCTCATATCGTTTTCTTTAAATACAAATTTTACAAAACGCTGGCCCGTTGTCAATATTCCTGGATTTTCAGATCAGATAGGAAATTGCCTTTTCACAGAAATACTTTCAAAATTGTATTCATTGAATTATAAGTAAGGAAATTTGTATCTTAAATTTCGTTTTCATTTATAGCTTCTTATGTATATGAAGATATTTTTCCAGACGTTCTATGCATTTAAAATGTGAACGAAACTGCAATCATTTTGCCAGAAATATCTTCAATTTTCTGTATAAAGTTATCTAGAAATTTTATTTAAAGTGGTTTTATCAATTATCTACACCAGCATTGAGGATTTACCGTCTAGAGATATGCCAACTTTGTGTCTATAATCATATATATTATTGTAAAGCATAAACAAAGTAGACGTCCATTTTCTCTTGTTATCAATCTGGAATGCCAAGGAAAGCAATCGAGAGACATGTATATTCAATATCTAGTACAATCTGATTTCTCCTCTTCATCTTTAGATTCACCTGTTAGGTTTTTTATGCTTCCTTTGCAAGTATTCTGCGTTTTTGATTAGAAAGTATTCCTCGGCTATAAAGTATTTTACTGGTCATAGACCGTTTTTCAAATAACAATTTATGATTTTTCAAGAAAAGTTCCTCAGACTCGAAGAAGAATTGAACAAAATGCTTGAAATTGAGATGCTTAGTGTTCGCGTTAAAGTTAAGATTTTGGTGAATACACGTTCTTTTTACAAGAAATCCATAATTCTGCCTGAGCCTCAATTTTCTTAAATTTCCCCGAAATTGAGCCTGAGATTTTCTTAAATTTTTCTTAAGTTTTTCTGAAATAAACTGGCCAAAATGGTTTCCAACTCCGTTATTAATACTGTATACTTGAATTTGAATTCAATGTTTAGCATTTTGAATGCAATAACGACGAAATATCAATTTTTGGACAATAAAAACACTAAATTGTGGAAATTGAGCCTCGTGACTTTCTTACGATTTTCTTAAGATTTTAACGATTTGAGCCTCATTTTCTTATAAACTTTTTTCTAATAAAAAGCGAGTATCATTTTGTAGCCTTGTTTTTTGCAATCAGCTAGGATTTCCTTCTGAAAAATTCAGCTAATGCATATATATA